>JANHFP010000559.1:188095-201784 GCA_032468135.1 Calamaria suluensis | reverse complement strand
AGACTGAAGAAGGGGCAAAGGTCAAGAGCACAGCATGGTGAAACAGGGAGGTGTCACACATGTAGAAAATATTTTGGGACAAAACAGAGAAGAGCCTTTAAAACTGGTCTAAGATAACCTCCTCTATTTCTTGCTCTGGAAGGTCTATGGAGATGGTCAGTCATCCAGGTCATAGTTGTCCCAAAGGCACTTTTTCAAGAGGCAACTGGACTTTCTTGTTTTTCTTTGAAAACATTTCACTTCTCATCCAAGCAGCTTCTGCAGCTCTGACTGGATGGTGGGGAATGGAATGATTTATACTCCTTGCAAACAGCTAATCATTAGCTAATCATTAGACTAATAATATTTTAGAGTTGTTGAGGACACCTGGAGCCTTATCCATGGCGTCAGGGTCACCTGAGTAGCTCAAAGGGATGTGGAACCTTCTTGCAACTCTTGAATTGACTGCGTTGTAGTCTGGCGACAGATGATGTTGTATCCCTCTCCTTCTGTTGAGAGAAAAAGCACCTTTGGGTTGCAATGGAAGGGTTAAATCTAGGAGGTGAGAAAGATGCAAACATGCTTTCATCCTGACACATGGCTTATCACCTCTGATGTCAGAATGGCCCATCAGAGCAGGCAGAATTGCCCTGCTCGAAAAGCTTTCTTAAAATCGTTGCATATTGTCCAAGTGAAAGAATCTTAAAGGGGAGAGAAAGCCAATTGACAGCCCATTCCCTGCATTTGGATTATTAGGCCATTTTTCTCTGGTATCTAGAGGCCATGCGGTAATTCAACTGGGATGCGTTAAAATAAATTGCCCACAGTTTCATTTCAAAACATTAGTGGCAAAGATAGATGTGTAACACCAATGGGAGGTTTTGGGGGGTCATGGGATGGGTTTAATAGTGATGAATGGAGAGGGGGGCAATTTACATCAGGATCATAGCAGGGAAAGAAAGGCTCACCTTCTCCTTTTCCCCCACTTCCTATTATTAAGCAAAACTGTATTTGTGTTAGTATCTCATGTAGCCTGACCCTGACAAGTTGAACAGAGACTGTGGGGATATCATGTCCTTCACTGCAGATATGTGATAGTCATTTAATTTTATCAGCACAAAAGAGGTTTTGAAAATAATTAAATTTGAGAGGGGGGGAGGAAGAAAATAACTTTTTTTAAAAGGTCCAATGCTGAGCCTAAAATCCAGTTTTAAGTGCCAACGCCATGCCTGAATTCTGCAGAGTGATACACTATTCAACGACTTTTAATATCAAGAAGGACCAGCAGTATGTCCCATCAATTACCGAGATGAGGAAAGGATAACTAGACACTCTTGAGACAGATGTTTGTTGAAAATCATACTGCTGATGCTTGAATTGGGGAATGCCCAATGCAGAGCACATATATTTCTCAGCTAGTTTTCTGAAAACAGCACTTAGCTAAAATCATGGAGAGAAGGAGCGATTTCCTCAACTGAAGCAGCAAAGTAGCTGAAAGCAATTGTCTTAATGTTTGGCAGAATCCTACTGGGAAAGATTGAAGGCCTAAGAAGAAGGGGACGACAGAGAATGAGGTGGCTGGATGGAGTCACTGAAGCAGTGGGTGTGAGCTTAGGTGGACCTCAGAGGATGGTGGAGGACAGGAAGGCCTGGAGGAATGTTGTCCATGGGGTCGCGATGGGTCAGACACGACTTCGCAACTAACAACAACAAGCAACATTCAGCTACATTCTGTACTTCTAATCCCCACCGCTCAGCTCTGTGGCTGGGTGGAGCAAAAGAAATGACTTTCATGGGTTCATCTGGAGAGTTTTCTAGATTAGAGATTATCCAGGTTCCACAAGCAGTGGGGGCTGAAGGAGACACCCATGATGGCACCAAAATTATAGAGCTTCCCTTGTCTCCCCACCCCCGCTGGACTTTAAAACAATTTAAAGAACTCGGCTATGCCACGAAGCAAACTACCAACCTATAGCATCGTCTTTATTTCCAAGAATGTGTGTGGGCTCCATACAGTACGTGCCGTTGGTATGGTTAGGAAATAAAATCAAGGAGTGGCTGCAGCTTTGTGCTTTAGTCAGAAATCCACTATGGGTTTCTCATGTCAGAGGAGACAAACGCTTCCTGGGGTACTAGGAACAGCAGTTTCCCATTTAAAATGACTTTTAGCGCCTTTTATTGTACTTCTTATCCATTTATACCATTTTTATCCCAAACTTTATAGAAAAAAAAAGAGATTAGTAAAAATTAAGAAATAATAAGGAGAATATTGATCTGCAAACTGTAATAATAGAATAGAAACCTTTTAATACGTATTGCATATATGTATAATGTTCGTCTTGTTTGTGGTTGTTTTTGTGTTGTTTTGAATGTTTTGAATTTTCAATAAAGAATGTTTTTTAAATGACTTTTAGTGAATGGGTATTTCACTCACATTGATAGCCATTAATATTTTTTTTTGTGCCCATGAAAAGCTTTCCAGCTTCCAAGCATATTCACCTGCTTCAAAACATTTAGGAGTCAATATTTGTGTTTTGGATCTGGCTCAGAACTTACCATGAGGATTGGAAGGATCTAAAGCTCAGGTTTCTGGCTGACCTGCCTTGGCTGAACTTTTGCATAAGGGCACTGCTGCAGTGGTGGGTTTCAATTTTTTTTTTACTACCAGTTATGTGGGCATGGCATGCCTTAGTGGGCATGGCTTGGTGGGTGTTGCAAGGGAAGGATACTATAAAATCTCCATTCCCTCCCCATTCCAGGGGAAGGATACTGTAAAATCCCCATTTCTTCCCAATCAGCTGGGACTCGGGAGGCAGGGAACAGATGGGGGTAGGGGCAATCAAAGGTAGTATTGACTAGTTATCCAAACTACTCATAATTTGTGCTACCGGTTCCCCAGAACTGGTCAGAATCTACTGAAGCCCACCTCTGCACTGCTCTCTATCTTTGCTCTCCTTGAGGAGGACAGTTGAAGCAGCATATATTGAGTGGCTCAGTTAGTTGACTTTTGGACAAGATGCAGCTCAAGCATGTGTAGACTTCAACAAGTCCCGATGACATGTCATACATCCGCTAGGCTGGCATCCAATTTGGAATAAATGAGAACATTGAATTTCCAGGTGTTTGGTGGATGCTTAAATATCACTCTTGTGTTATTAAAGGTTGGTATCATGGTAATATTATGATTCCCTTAAACTTTGAAAGACACAGAATGGAAAATCTAGCCATACTTAAAAGTTTGTTGAAAAAGAAAACCTTGCCTTCCTCTGTTCAAGTTGCCCATTTTGATCTAGGGTAATTCAATTCTGGGTAATCCCTTTGACTCAGATCTGTATTCCATCACCTCAAAGATCCATTAAGAGGTGGCAAAAGAGGGGGAGAAGGAATGCTTAACTCATCCATTAAAAAGTATCATTTGCTGATGGAGAGAGAGAGAGAGAGAGAGAGAGAGAGAGAGAGAGAGAGAGCACTGAGCACTGAGCACTGTGCACTGTTAATGGAAAAAAAGAAAAGGAATCTGGGATGAGAGACCAAAGCAAGGGAAGCCTCAGAAATGAAAAGAGGTAATAAAGTTTTAGGAAACTACACATTGAATCAATTTTGAGAAAGACATTTAAAAGCTTAAAATTAAAATCTGATGCTATGTGTGCCAGGAGAGGGAAGCATTCAGGCTTCAAACATTAGAGTTTCAAATGAGGGTCAGCACTCCATTTAAGGAGGACCAGAAAGCAGAGCCAAAAGGGGGAAATGGCAAGTATAGGGTAGGGGAGAAGGCAACAACCAGAGTAGAGTACTAGGAGTAGAGAACTGTAGGCAACAAGAAGGAATTGTGTCATTAGGAAGCCAGCTGAAATTAAATTCACCTCGCGCAGGTCAGAATAGTCCCTGGGAATACCACGGCCTGAAACAGCCATCTTTGTTTCTCTAAAATCCCAAATTACTGTCCAAAATGAAGGCTGAAAAGTCTATCAAAGTATCACCAAGTCCTAAGCAAGATGCTACCTTGCATGTCCAAGTCTGTTGCTTTCATCTTGGGAAGGGGAAGAGCAGTGCTGACCCTTTCCATGAGAACATCAGACGGCATTAAGTGGCTCAAGAGCTGCCAAAGTAAATATGCCGATATTTATCCATGGACAAGCACAATAGACAATTGTCCCCTTCTCTGGGCTGCAGAAGACAGAAAACCAGTTGTTTGTCTTTCTTGCTGCTTCTCTCCCTGCTGATCTTCCCAGTCTCATCAAAGATTGCCAGAAGCAGAAATGTCATCTGGCTCAGAGGCCCAAAAAGCCAGTCATTGAAATGATGGTTCTGGAGCAGGATGGAGGGGGAGTAGACAGGGGAAGGAGCGGATTTTCTCAAAATGCCCAAACAAGCTGGCTTTGTTCAAATGTAGTAGGATTTCAGGATAAATAAACGAAATGAGCGGGATGCTCAACATGAACTATGAATCGCTACTCTGGGAACACAGAATAATTTCACGGCAGAAATGATGTCCTTGAGTTCTCACTGGGCTTTGAGGAGCAAAGACCTTCTCACTGAGCCTATAAAATGGCACATCAGATTTTGGAAATGAACCTCTCTGAACACAAAGTTGGCTGAAGCACGATGAATGTATGGTGTCTATTAAAGTGGGAGGGGAGGTGGTATGTCATCTGGCCATCTGGGACAGAAATGCTAATAACAACAGTGATGGATTTCTGCAGAACAGGTCTTTATAGGATAACGCCATATGAACCCATCAGCAACACATCAGAACTAATAGACAGGAGCTACCACTGTTGAAATGGAAATTGTCAATCAAAAAGGAGGAGGAGCCTGAAATGGTCTTCTTTTTGTCAGTGTTCAGCTTGGTTCTCGGTCATAATAAGCTACATTTTTGTGCTCCAGAACTTTAGCGTGGATTATATATATAGCCTGAACATCACATGCCACCAAAATTGAGTTGCAGCCTGAAGGTTCCAGTGAAGCTCGTAATGTTCCCATTGTTGTGTTTCATCCAGATGGTAAAACGTAACTTGTATTGGGCTGTAAGGCTGAGTAACGTAATTTAAAATGGTCAAGCCTTCTTTTAGGGAAAAAAAAATGTTAATACAAGTCTACCAGGTTTACAGACATTACAGCAAGCTTTGGTCACATGCGCCTGCTGTTGAGAATATTCGTCTCCTTTTTGAAGTATGCCAGGGGTACAGGTAGTCCTCACTTAACCATTTGAAGGTACAATGGACTCAAAAAAAGTTTGCAATCACGACTGCAGCACACTCACCTCCATGATAAATTAGTGGTGCTTTGAGCACTTGGCTTGCATATACGACCAGTTGCCTCATCCTGTGGTCATGATCTGTGACATTATTTGCTGTTTTTTGCCCTTCAGGAGAATGGATTCACTTAACGACCACATGGTTCACTTAAGAAGCATGTGACTCATTTCATGACTACTGTGAGTCACTTTACAACTTTAGTAAAAACGGGTGTAGCATTAAGTCAGGTCTTAACAAGCACAGTGACTTACAATGAAAATTCCACATCAACATTGGTGGTTGAGCAAGAACTACCTGCATTTATTTATTTGTTTGTTTGTTTGTTTATACTTCACATTTGTGAACCAACCATCTTCCTGAAAGAGGGACTTTGTACTTGATAAAGACATCTACCTGCATCAGATGCTTGGCTAATAACATGCTATTATGTCGAGCTGTATAAATTAGAAGACACTGAGAGAAAGATAGTTTCCTAACGTTTTCCTGAAACTTAATTGAACTGTTGTAGAGTGAACTAATCAATTTGGATGGTGGAGTTTCAGAACTTGAGACCAGTAGCAGGTTGTTAGAAGATAAACTACATGTCTTATGGGAGGATCTGCATTCCATTTACGCACTAGTGTGGTTCCTGCATTGCTCTTGAAGATGTTCTTGGTGCTGAACTGCCCCTTTGGTGTTGGCTTCTGAACCTGGAATGTAGAAGCACCTCTTCTTCATTATCCACAGAGTTTGTACCCCATATTCAAGTGGTGTGGTGGCCTAGTGGTGAAGATGCTTGCCTCCGACTCGGAAAGTTGAGAGTTCAATCCTAGGTAGTGGCAGATGTTTCTCTCCTAGGGTGCAAAGAAAAAATATCTGCCTATCACGAAAGGCATCAGACCAGTAAATGCTCAGCTCCATGCCCCAACTCTACCCCGAATTAAAGGATTACAGGGTCATAAAATGGGAGTTTATTCAAAATAGTCCATTATTTCCTCCTCCTTCCTTCCACCCTTAACTAGCAGTTAGTCTATCTGCATCAAGTTTTTTTAACTGAAATTACTCTGAAGCTCTGCTAGAAACACAGAACGAGCTAGAGACAATTTGCGATCCCAGATTCTGATTCCAAATAGAACGTTTACACTGGTGGAATCATTGCCATGTTATCTCCTTCAGGCATGCTCACGTCTCATTGGGCAAATTAATCTAGCTCCCGAGAGCCGCTCTATCTACCGTAGTTCTCTGGGCATCATCCTCCCAGTTCTACCAAACAGTTGTCGATCCCAGAGGCCAGTTTGCCACCCTGGTCTCTTTATGTTGTGAATCTGTCTCATTTCGGCTTCTTCTTCCTTCTGGTTTGCACACTGAAAACGAAAAAGGCATGGAGAACAACAACAACGTAGTCAATAAGAAACAGGGCATACAACAGGTTGAAATGGGATAACAACAAGACACAAAGAACAAATAAATTCATGCTCAGAAAAATATGAGCGTTCTTCCTCATGGGCCGCACACCAATCTCAATTTTATTATAAGTTCCTGCCATGAATGTACATCTATAACAACCATGGCTCTGAATAACAACAAATGTTCTTTTGGTAGAAAACAATGGAGAAACCAAAGCTGCTCCTCACGTTTTGCCACAGATTATCTCGAGGGACATATTGTTCTGAAATACTACAGCTCCTTAAAAAGGAGGGGGTTACATTCTTTTATTTTAAAAGAGTAGATGGCAATAATTGAAAGTTGTGTTGACTTTACACGCTCTATAGACAAGAGCGGAAGAACTAGCATATTTTTTTCTCTCTCCTGTTGCAGAAACCATTTGGCCATGAACCATAAAGATCTTGCTAGTGACTGAAAAGACTCTTTCGTGTGTGTGCTTTTTAAATAATTACAATAAAGTACTCAGCATTCTGGTGATTGCCTATTCCTAATGTTGATGCTTCATTCTGTTTTCATTCAAGGACGAAAGCTTTATGAGACATCTATTTTAGGAGACACCCTCCCGAATCTTATTATTTGCCAAAAAGGAGAAAAACACATTATGGGCACAATTCTTTATGCTTCCCCATTAGACCAATTAAATTCAATAGTGTAATAGGGCTATTCATGAAAAAAAAATGCTGTCAATTTGCTATTGCTAAGCCCGTCAATAGACTGAATTTCAACAGATCTGAAGTTCAGCCAGGATTATTTACAATATAAAAATTCGGAGGAAAAAAGAGCCCCAAATGTTGCGCTAGCAAAATGTTTGTTTCTGTGTGCTTGATATGTCCACGGCATCATTTTTTGTTCAAATCATGCAATCATTCAATCAAGTCCAGTTCTCAGGATTGCCTCCACAAGACCCTGAAGTTTGTTTGGCAAGGATTTTCCTAAGTGGTTTTCCTTTACTTACTTCCAAAGGCCGAGAGAAGTGACTAGCCCATTAGGACATTCAGCTGGCTTTGTGCCAAAGGCAGGACTAGAACTCACAGTTTCCTGCTTTCTAACCTGGTGCCTTCCCCACTACACCAAACTGATTCTTATTCACACAATAAACAATTTATTCTATTAACTTCAACGGTGCTGAAAGAATGGAAACCTACACATCACTGGCGGGTTGCTACCAGTTCGCACTGGATCAAGGGAACTGGTAGTGGTGGTGGCAGGGGGAGGCTCCGCCCACCCACCTGGATGCTTCTGCTCATGCTCAGAAGCATGCACATGAGCAAACCAGTAGGGATGGGATTTGGAACCCCATCCCATGGTACGCATACACCAACACATTCATACAAACCATCATAACTGGAAAAATTCCCTTCATTTGAATTCCAAAGGTTTCTTTGTTATTGAGAGTTTAATGCTCTGAATATAATTGAATTGATCTGCCTACTTTTCCAAGGGCACAATTTTCTATTCAAATATACCCTTAATGACAATATAAGCTCAGATTGTATGGTTTTTGAAATCAATATAAAAAAATTGCCCCAACAAATACTGAGCAACGCTGACAAAGTATAGGCAGACTGTAAATGCATTACTTTTCTCCACATTAAGTTTCTTTGATCCTGTTTCAAACCTCTGAAATATTGGCCACAAATGCAGGCCAAATATTGTGTTTCAATCACTTAGTTGTTTCTAACTCTTCGTGACCCAATAAATATCATCTTGGGCCAGGATCTGCTTGTCTGAGTTTTTTTAATGTTCTTATATCAGTTAGCGTCTGATCACCCTGCATGTTAATAGTTTCTCTGGATCTCTGCTAGACTTCTCCTCATGTAGCAGATATGCTTTATGCCATGGCTCCAATCCCTGTCTCTGAATGTTTAGCTTTGATTTTGTTATTACTTAAAATTCTTCTCTATTTGCATTGGATTTGCATGGCCTGTCATTTAACAATTATGTTCTTTCAAAGAATCAAACACTCCTGTGAACTTTCCTCCCTATAAAAATGCAGGATAAATTAAGGGTTGTTAGACATTTGACTAACTTGATCCTATACATGGCTGAATAACAAGATTTATGATGGGGAATATTAGAAAAATAGGTCACACCCTTTTTCAAAGGGAGAAGAACTAAAAACATTCTTGCATTTCAGCACAGAGGATTAAAGATTAACTCAGTTTCAACCCCACATATTCTGATACTTGACTTAGGAACCCAAAGATTCTCGAGTATGGAACGCAAAACCCATTAGAAGGAATGCAAGCTGCACATGGAAGTAACACAGGGGTGAAATCGAGCAGGTTCTGACAGGTTCTAGAGAACTGGTAGCAGAAAGTTTGAGCAGTTTGGAGAACATGTAGCGAAAATTTTGAGTAGTTCAGAGAACCAGAAAATACCACCTCTGGCTGATCCCAGAGTGGAGTGGGAATGGAGATTTTGCAGTATCCTTCCCATGCCACACTCACCAAGCCACACCCACAGAACCATGAGTTAAAAAATTTGGATTTCACCACTGAACAATTTGGGTTTATATCCTAGTCTTTCCAAAGTTGAATGCCCATCAGTTTTTCAACAATGCCAAGTTAAATCACCATCAGTGGGCAACCTATTTCACTTGGCTTGGAGGTAGTTTTAGTTAAGAAGGTGGTGCCTGCTCTATGCTAGAGAACAAGTGGACATAAAATTATCACCTCCGTGAAAGGTTTATTTCAAGCGAATGGTTTAAATCTGTACAGAAAGAAGGAAATGTACAGTGATGGAATTCCCCATAATTCCGATTCAGATCATTCTGAAACCTGCCTGATCTCCACAAGATATTTCTTATTACTGACTATTGATGAACCCTTATTGAAAGTCAGCCTGATTAGAGGAAGCAAAACTTATTAGAAAATCATGGTTACTATTTTACAAATAACTAAAGGCAGCAAACATATCAAACATACCTCCTCCCTCCCACCTCTTATTTTCCCTGTGAGAACCCGGTAAGGTGAGGTGAACTGAGAGGGAGAGACTGGTCCAAGGTTACACAGCTGGCTTTCATGGCAAAGGCGGGGCTTGAACTGATGGTCTCCCATTTTCTAGCCTCGTGCCTTAACCAAACTGGTTAACACTGGCTTCATTTACATTTGTATTGTATTGTTTGGCTCCTTATCGGCTTGATGCTCACAAAGTAAAGTTTTGTATAAACCTCGTCTCGACTGAATCTTTGGCGGCGTGGGATGGGGGAAGCTGACACATGTGGCATGTTTCTCCCAAATATCTTTGTATATGTATGTCCTTTCTTATCTTTTCATTGAGTCCAATAGTTTAGGCTAGACTTGGACCAATTGCAGCATGCCATTTGAAAGGTCTTTATTTGAAAGATGAAGCCTCTCTTGTAGTGGGTGTGTCTCTTGGGGGGGGTACACATCCATGTTGTTTTATGAGTAGCAGTACAAAATGGTTTGTCACTGTCTTCTTTCTGGACAACTTTCTGACTTCCCAGGCTTCTTGGTGGTTTCTCCTCCAGCTACTAGCTTTTATTGAGATCAGTCAAAGTTGCTACCTGTTGCTTCCACTAGCTTTGTGTTCCCTAGCTATGTTGTCCCACCCTATAGATCAGAGGTTCCCAAATGTGGCAGCTTTAAGACTTGTGGACTTCAACTCCCAGAGCTCTCCAGCCAGCAGAAAATAGATAATCAGAAAAACAACAACTATATAAATTCTGGAATCTTAAAACTCAAGCAGGATTGTCCTTAGATACAAGGCCCACTAAGTAGACCAGACCAGACCATCAACTCCCTGGGAAGATTAGAACTACTTTTATTGAGAGTGGCTATAATAACATATTTTTTTCTAGTGCGATTCTGTTAAATGTTCTCATTCTTATACCCCAGTAAATCAAGGATGTATTTGCCTGAACCACTTCTGAATATTATCTCCTTTCTCAGAACTTAAAAAATGTTTCAGCCTGCTTTGCATAGTTAGTGGTTCTTATGTATTTCCAGCAAAGTCAGCTTCCCTACAACCAACCCTTTTCACCTATTACTACTGATGTATTTGTAGACACCAAATGCAAATATTTAGGAAGTGTTTACTTCTCCCACCAAGCTTTGCAAAGAACTCTAACAGCTCTGCACATAGTAGCATCAAATGATACATTTTAAGCCAACTAAAGAAAATATATTTCCAGGGATCCAATTCTTCAGTTTTAATTGAAAGAGACACAACTGCCAAAGAGGAGATGGATATAAAACAAAATGGAAATGACAGAAGTCACTGGAGCTGTTGAGGATGAGCTTCATATTTTGATATGTATTGAGGTGGTAGGCATACTCCATTAAAAAGTTATAGAATTTTTTATATTTAGGTAATAATCTAATTATGGGGGCTTTAGCTTTAGTCTAAAAATTGTACTTTTTATATTTGACTATATTTCCTTTTTCTGCAAAGTCACAGTTTACCCAAGCACACCACTAGTCAAATGGACGATATTAATGGGTTACAAATAATCATAAGTATTGAAGTGTCTCGTTATCAATTGTTTCAGGTATAGTTTTTCTCTACTTCGAATTTTCTACCTGTGTTTTATTAATCTGGAGGGAGGGTATGATATGAATTTGAGTGGATGTGTCATCATATATTTGAAATGGAAGCAGAAGAGCATTGTTAAATTATTTCATCTACTTAGAGAGAGAAAGGGGAATAACAAAAGTATGGTGAAAGCTGGAGACTATAACAAGAAACGTATCCTTCTGTTTGCATTTTTCATCATGAATAATCAACTATTATTGGTTTTTAAGCACTGTAGAAACATCTAAATGTATGTGTTTATCTTATTATCTCATATATCTCTCTGTATATATATATATATATATATATACATGCATACACACACACACACATACATATTCATTCCAGTTATATCTAAACTATTTTGAGTTCTCAATTTTTTATTATACTGGAATTAAATCATAGTTTCCTGGTTTGGGTTTGATTTTAGGTCATCCCATCACTAAGGAGGTTTAGGGAAGAATAAAGGGCTCATTCTTAGGCTGATAAAACCAGGGATTATTAGCTCAAGATCATTAAACGTGAACTAAGCTTAAATATTCTGCAGTGTATTAAATTCTGCCAAATCTTGGGAAATAAACGCTTAGATCCTTTCATCTCTAAATGAATAAAAAGCATCAGGATGTATTTAACTGTGTTTGTGCCAGTAAAAAAATATATTGCAACATTCCATCTTCAATACAATGATGCAGTATATTCTGTCACTTCGACTCATTGAGCTCTTAAATTGGATTTTTCCTTCCAATACCACTTCACAATTTTATAATTATTAAAAAAAAACACCTGCACAAGCTCAATTGCAGTTTAGACTGCCTGCTTTCCCTCTCTTAATATGTTGCTGACTTTTACACGAAAACTGCTTTCTATCAATTGCTTTAAAGAAATCTGGGATACATAAGCCAATGGCAAGCAGGCCCTTGCCAACTGTGTAGCCATCTCCTTGCTTGTAGTTTTTCTGCCACAATGGGAGAATGGACAACAAAATACCACAATGATTCTAAAGTAGGTCCTTTGGGCACCTATGCAGACAACCGAGATTGGACCACAGTGAAATCCATGTTTAAGTGCCCATTTACCAGGGGAAATACTTTCCTTTTGAAAATCCCACTCCTGGGACTGGATGTTCCAGATACTTAGAATTTGGAGAGGACCTGGCAGTCTGTCTGGCAGAAGGATTTCTCTTGTTATTTGATTTCCCAGGATGGGGACAACTGGATAGAAGAAGAGTTTTGAACTGAAATACTTTGGAAAAGTTGGGAATTTCTTCCCTGGGACGGCTGAGAGGAAGCATGGAGGCTTTTTTTTTCCCATGGGCGAATGAAGGAAGTCAGGACCAGTTCTCAAGTGTTTTCTGCGTCTGATGCAAGCGAAGTTGCAACCCAAAATGAATAAGGGCTGTTCAAAGCAGCTTTTAATTGAAGCTGATCCGGGAATCCCTTACTCACTCATTAGAACAAGTGCAATTAATGGCCCTGCTAGCATGAGTAAGTCTTACTCGTCTTAGCCAAGGGCTGTGAGATCAAGGCTCCGGGCTGTGAAACAACTGGGGTGAATCAAAGCAAGAAGGTGGTTTTAATTAAGTTTTGCACTGATCCTGCCCTTTTGGCCAACTCAACCTGGAATAGCCATTCCTGGCTACCAAACTAGCAAAACAATGTCAGCCCATTGGCCAGGAGTCAGAGAAGGGAAACAGAGACGATGAAAGGTTTGTGCTGATTTATGAGGAAACATGAAAAGAGCGACGGGGTGTTTAGCTTGGCTGAAGGATTGCCAAGGGTGGATATGATAACTGTCTGCCGAATCCAAGAGGGTGTAAATTGCGAAAGAGCAGAGGAATTATTTCACCACAGTTCAAAGAGAAGGAGAGAAATGGGAACACAACAAAATGACAAAGGTCTTTTGTGATTACATAAGCAGGAAAAAATGTCTCGATGTTTATTCCCATCTGTCTGTGGAAACACATTCCTCCAAGGGTCTGAAGCAGAGGTGTCCAACCTTGGCAACTTTAAGACTTGTGGACTTCTACACCCAGAATTCCCCAGCCAGCCATGGGAATTCTGGGAGTTGGAGCCCACTTCTGAGGAATCCTGGGAGTCGAAGTCCACAAGACTTAAAGCTGCTGAGGTTACACACTCCTGCTAGAAAGCATTATGAGAAAGGCAGAGAAGGCGTCTGGGCCTGCAAGGAAGGAACAGATACCACAATATCTGGTTCCTATTTCCTACACTTCCAGCCTGCCCTAAAAGGTAATCTCCAATGTGTGCAGGAAATAATTAAATAGGATGCAGAAAATGAAAAGGCATAGAGCAGGAAGGAAGAGCCATAATCCCATTAAAATGATCTATATGCAAAACTGGCTCTGAGAACAAAACAAAAAAAAATTAAAATTAATGAACATTTTTAAACAGGTCTGCTGCAAAATTCCTGCTAGGATTTTCTTTCTTTCTTTCTTTCTTTCTTTCTTTCTTTCTGTCTTTCTTTCTGTCTTTGT
>JANHFP010000559.1:49037-62973 GCA_032468135.1 Calamaria suluensis | reverse complement strand
GCCCCATGTAGAGAGCATTACAGTAGTCCAGGCGGGAGGTAACCAGGGCGTGGGTGACTGTCCGTAAGGCGTCCCAAACTAAAAAGGGGCGCAACTGGTGTATCCGGTGAACCTGATACAAAGCCCCCCTGGTGACGGCTGCAATATGATCTTCAAGAGACAGCTGTACATCCAGGAGGACACCTAGATTCCAAGCCCTTTCCGTGGGAGTCAAGATCTCATTCCCAATAGCAGCGATGGGGTCAACTGGCTATATCGAGACGTTGTAGCTCTCTAACATGGCCCACAATATCATTTTCATTCCAGTCAGAGGTTATCAAATAGAATGATATAAGGAAAATAAGGAAAATTAGTAACCCCATTTTCATATGAAAATCATCACTATGAATTGAAAGTTCCATAAAAGTATAACCATCAAATTATCAATTTGTTAAAAGTATGAAAGGCAAATTAACATATATACCTCTCTTAAAATAGATATTATTAATAGGGTAATAGTCATTTTCATAATAGTCTTCCTCAATCTCATATGCATATTTAGCCACCTATTAGAATATATTTTCCTGAGAATAATTATCCCCAAATATTATACAGAAACTCAGAAAAAAGCAAAACCTAATTTTAAGACATTTCCATGGGAAACTCATTAACTGTAGGCAAATATTAAATTTATTTTAATGTATTGTATAATCATAAAGTTTCCTATGCTATTTATAGCTTTAGTAAGCAGGGAATTGGGAATGAGTCACTGGTTATTGAATTGTTTACTTTAAAATAATGTAAATAAACCAATAAAACAAATTAACTGGTCATGTAAACAACATCTTCTTAATAAAAACACTAAATAAATTAGTTTGCATCTCTTTTACCTCTATATAGAATACTATGAGAGATGACTGGGAGACTGGGAAAGTAATGCAAAGTAGTTTAGATATAAATAATAAAAAGAAAGAAAGAAAAGGAGACTGTTGATAGTCTAATGACAGTCTAATGATAGCCTAATGGCAGCAGAGACAGGGGATATTTTGTAAGGTTCTGACCATTCACTACCTTTCTTTGTTTTATTATAACGTGGTATCTTAGTTCTTAACATACAACAAATACACCAGAAAGTACACTAGTGATCTTTCCAAAAACAAAAGCAACACCTGATCCCAAGTAATATATGATTAACAGGAAAAAAGCTGCTCAGTGGATAATTGACTAATGGAGCATGTAACTATGTATGTAAGTAAGTATGGAGAATAACAGAGTTGGAAGGGACCTTGCAGCTCATCTAGTCCAACCTCCAGCTCAAGCAGGAGACCTACCATTTCAGTCAAGCTGCTATCCAATCTCTTCTGAAGAGATTTGGTGATGCAGTACCCACAACTTCTGGAGGCAAGCCCTTCCACTGGTTAATTGTTCTTGCTATCAGAAAATGTTTAGTTCCAAGTTGGAGCCTCTCCTTGATTAGTTTCCATACACTGCTCTGTGTCCTGCTTTGAAGGTTGACCCCCTTCTTCATTGCAGCAGTCCCTCAAATATTGGAAGACTGCTATCATGTCACTCCTAGTCCTTCTTTTCATTAGACTAAATATACCTAATTCCTGCAACTGTACTTCATATGCTTTAGCTTCCAGTTCCCCAAGTTAAATTTGAACTGTTTGTTATACATTGTAGAAAGACAGAAACCCTTCCCCCCGCCTTGTTCTTTTTCTGACTCTGTTTCATGGTTCTTCAGCCATAAAAAATGTAGTCAACAAATAGCCACAATGGTGACATCTTTTCTGTTTATGAAATGGCTAACCAGGGACTAGCATGCTATTTGCAATATGCATTGCAGGGTTTATTTAAGTGATGTATGGAAAAAAGTTCCTACTTTTTCTGATTATTTACTCAGTATTCTGTTACTCTAGATATATTTTGCTAATGAATTGAACTTAAAACACAGATAGTCACTATGCAAATCATATACACATTTGCAATAATAGTAGCAAAAAAGTTTTACTTGCTCTGTAAATACATTCACAAGACTTTGGGTATTTGTGCCAAGGATTAGGAAAGTCAGCATTAGCTGAATGGGTAAATAAAGTACTATGTGGATAAAGAGCTATCAGGAAAGAGATGGCTTTAAGCCATTTCATCTAACAGTACTAATTTTTTTTTGCATTTTTATGTTGTACTTATCTAATATTAGCCTTGCTGAATAGCTCCGGATCTGGCAGCCCCAACCCTAAACTGTTAGAAACATTTCTGTCATCTGAAAGGAGCCAAATCCTTCAATTGTTTTATGCTATCAGACACTCAAGAGATGATTTATTGAGCGCTCTAAAAAGAAAAGTTCATTTTCAGTGTGTCATTCCATTAAGGGGATAATATAAATAACTAAAATTGCAGAACATTTCATAATGGTTGGAACATTGGCAGAATCATTTAATGTTCCTATCAAATATTCACTCTTCCTTTTAACCAAGGTTATTTTGGTGCCTTTCAACTTTGTTTACGTGCCATTTCTATCTCCCTTATCCTCCTTTCCATTTCCTGTTTCTAGCTGCTCATATGATTTCAACATTCTTTCTTTGCCATTGCAGCTATGTGTTCACCTTTGTACATTTCCAAGTAATTACCAAGTAATGCTTCAATGTCAACGTCTTTGAACCCAAGACCTTCCTCACTTGGCTCTTCTTTTTGTTCATAACCTTGGTGTCTTTTCCTAATAATAGTCATTCTTCTGTTGTCAATAAAAGAACAGAAAACAGCTCTAGCAAAATTAGCACAGTCTTCACTAATTTCTCATGTTTCAGGATTCTATTATGTTCACGTACAATATTTAAAGCTGCGTTGGCAAATAGCAATTGCTGCTACAAACCTGCCAAGTGAACCTCTATTTTTTATTAAAAAAACCCTCAACTTTCTATTGGCCTCATAAGGTTGTTTTAAGAAATACCGAGAGAACATATATGAAATGGTGTCATCACTTCATCCTGTGAAAACACTTTGGTTTTAGTACCAGTTAATTTGATCATTAAGGTGCAAAGGTCTGGTGCAAATGTTATTTATTGCAATACATAACATTACATTGTGTTTTTATGAAGCTAAAGCATAATCCCATGTTTCTACACAAAGAAACTGTCCAGCTAAAACAGGATGGGGAACTTTCCCAAGAAAGGCTAATAAAATACATTCTGTCTTGCCCTTGATCAAATGTTTTTTCATGGTTATAATCTGGAGTAATAATGAGGAACTACATCTAAAACAGATCTCCTTTTGTCCAGATGGGAATATAGGGTGTAGTTTGTATGTTAAACATTACAGAGAACCTGCCTAGCCTAATTAAGCTTTCTGGTAGTGGTTTAACAGTCAGTTAACTAGAAGAAGAAGCTTTGCCTCTCTTTCTTGGTATGATATGTCGGAGTAGTCTTGCTGAAAAGAATACTAGGAGCATTTGCAGCTTTTTAAATGATTTATTAATGTTATAGAAGCTACAATAGTCTCACCTACTATATGACTATATAAATATCTATTCAGAACAACATCTCTAGTACAAAAGAAAAAAATTGGGAAATGGGTACAAGGAAGACAAATATTTTTAAATTAATATACACATTTTTGGTTGAATTATGATTCATGATATAACCAAATTGACTATATATATATATATATATATATATAAAGCTCTACATTGTTACATTGTTCCAGTTCAAGACAAATAGAAACATGGCTCTTCCTAGCAATTCAGTACAGTAGCAATTGAGTGTAATAATATGATTATTGTGTACTGGCAATTTTTTTTATATACATCAAACTTAGAGATTAATGATCAAATTCTTCATCTTAGATGACTGAAGATGTTAAGAACATTGCTAGTGTATTTTGATTGAATGACACTGGATCATTATTCTCTTTCCAAATCTCAAAATATGTGATTCTGAATATTTCTGGGTATTAGGAAGCAAAGATTGCCAAGGGCAATTGGCAAGAAAATACTATACTTTCAAAGCCTACTTTCCGAGTCACAGTTTAAAATTCTATTTTGCACTTTAAGTTATGATAATGGAAGTTGTTGTGATGCAAGATTCTGTTTTTCCAACAGAAAAAAAATCCTGATTTTTTTAGTTACAATCTTATAGATTGGGATTGCCTTTTTCAAGGGACTAAAATGAGTTCTCAATTTTGGTTGTTAGTATTTAGTTGATCTTTAACAGGGACACATTTCAAATCTACATTTCCTCCCAAAGACTAGATACTGGTTTTTAAAAATAAAAACTAAGCCTGAGATGTGGATCCTATGCTAAATATGAATGCCTATTGTTATACATTGGGACTACTGGATCAATGGATATTTTTAAGAACCTTTTCACAAATATGTGGGTTTATTTTAAACAAATTGTTATGTTACCTTATATATATTTAAAGAATTCATTTAATCAATGCTGTCTATTTAGAAATTAATTATATTCTTCATCAAAATAATCTTCCAAGAAGAACTAAATAGGTTGCCTCTCCACAGTAGAGACAGAATCAAACATAGCATGTGCGAATCGGCAAGATATCTAAATGATTTGATCTTCCCAAAACAAAGAAGAGCTTTCTTCAGAGCCAGATTTAATATTCTTCCCTCAGCACTTCTCCGGGTTAGGTACAAGAGAACACTAATCATAGAACGGGTATATGTGGTAAAGGAGAAGTTGCAGATACCTGTTTTATTGTACTGTGAGTTATATAGAGTTTATAGGTCAGTATATATTCTCCTGTTATTAGAGAAATTGCCAGGGAGAGCAGACAACTTTTATGTAGGCTTTCTCCTCCAGGACTCAAAACCGGCTACCATGTATGTAGTGGCAAAATTCTGTGTCATTGCAATGTCCGCAAGAAAAAAAAATGGTTACAGAATTATAGCTGCCAACTTGTGCCAATTTTTGAAGATATCTATAACAATTTTTGGAAAAATATATCTATTCTCATACTTATTGGCTCTCGATTCATGTAAATTAGGGAGTGACCCTAATGGTTTGAGGTCATGTATTTTCTTAATGGATATGTCATTATCCACTATTAATGTCAGTATTATTTTTTAATATATTGTATGTCTATTGCTGGTCGATGACTGTAATAGTTATATTCTAGTCCATCAAAATAATCTTAGACAGGTTGTTCAAGAAGTTCATTGGAACAGCTGGAATTTTGTGAGATGCTGTAGCAGGAAAGGGAAATTAAATGATTTTGATACAACTAAGAATTTTTAAGAATGCTGATTATCAGCAAGATATCTCTATGAATAAAGAAAAGATATTATAACAGCATTTGATACCTACTATTTAAATTCCCAAGATTAGACATCAACAGTATATTTTATATTAGTCCTAAAGAGTTTGTTTCTCTCCATAAACCACAGATAATTATATTTTCCTTGAGTTTAAGACATTGTAATGTAAGTTGTTTAGCAGGCTAAATTTTCAAATGATGTAGCATAGCTATCTTAAAACAAATTTATTTAACTGGCATAAAAACAAAAAAGTTAAGCTGAATGTTATAAACATCCAATATTTATTAAAAAATCAACTTGAGTAAACTGGAATAATAAACACTCAACTGGCAAGTGCAATTGAATCACTGTTCTCTTGCAATTAAGATTTCTGGTTTCATTTTGCACTTTAGAATGAAATAGGAATGTCAGCTTTTTAATGAATGTTGTCGCGACCTTGGTACTTTCTGTGCTTGGTTGATTTGCTTGCAGAGGTTTGATTACTGAACCAGGTAACATCAGTGAATCTTAATTTAATGAATTAGTAAAGTTTAATTTAATGAATTTTATTTCTAAATAATCTCAGAAATGTGGACTTTTTAGTTTATTTACTTCAAAAGTAGTATTAAAAGCTTAGAAAATGTTACTAAAATGTATCCCTCCTTTCTCAGTAACATTCCCAAATGATTAGTTATTTTCTGTGGATTTATTTCTCTTTTTCTTAAGAAGAGAACTTGGCTTACTGTTCTCAATGAAATGTCCTGAGACGACTTTCGGAGGAGCTGTAAAAGGATGTACATATATTTAAGCTGGACTTTTGTTTCACTAAAACCTGTCCCCAGCTAATCTCTGTGGAGCTTGCCTCCAACCAGTACTTCTCATTTCTAGATACAGTTTGTTTTAATTTCAGCTGAGAGAAATGTTCAATTTAAATGGTTTCAGCCTGAAACTAAATCATTATTTTTTTCACAGTGATCACATTGGAAGAGACTTTATTTTTGTACAGAGACTTCACTGGTGACTTCCATGTAGCTGGTAAATCTGTAGAGTTTAATGCTCCATGATTCACTCTATTATACATCTCCAATCGAGCAAGGCTGGGATAGAAATGAACTATTCTGTCTTTACTACAGAGAGGTTCACTGTTCTTTGATTCCATGGGAGTCTGTATATTATTAAGAGTAACATGAAATCAAATAATCCTTGAGATTTTAGCCATGAAATCACTCCAAGCTAAGACTGAATTTGAAAACTCATGTGGACTCAGCTTTTGGTTACAATTACTGACTCCTTTCAAACTAAAATTCAGGATGATCTGCAGGTTCAGGTTTAAAAGTTGTGGTGAAAAGCTATAATTCAAGTATGACCAAGGATGCAGGTTATATATAGAAAATCCATGCTTCAGTATAAAATGTTATTCAGTAGGGCTAAGCAAGATTCTTATCTAAAAAACCTGTTCAGTCTCTAGATAAGCAGTCTGAACTAGACTGAACCTGAATTAACTCTTTCCTCTTACACTAACACTGTAGCTGCACTACTGCTATCAAGAACGCACACATCAGGACTTCATTGGACATGGCTGCAATGTAGCATGTAGCTTGCTCTCTAGTGAATTTGTTAGATATGAGCATAAACTTAGAGGCAGTTCTCATCTAAAAACAAGGCAAACATGGAGAACTAAGATACCACCCAATAAGAAATAATAAGAAACAGTCTTGTGCTTTTAATTAAAACCACAGTTTTTTTCATGTCTCATTCATTTGTTTGTTGTTGTTATAGAATCAAAACACAAGACTTTCATTTTAATGAAAAACAGCAAGCATTTAAATAAGCTTTTTTTTACTTGATGCAGACTTGTAAAAGCCCATGAAACTGCCTTTTGTAACTATGCCAAATCAATTTTTGAACCTTTCTAAAATGTGGTCTCAAGACAATAGTATCTTATAGAAGTAGAGAAGAGTCCTAAATAGTTGTGTGTTTTGTTTTTTTTTGATTACCATTACAGGTTTCTGCAGATGTATTTGTAGCTAGAGTAGATAAGAATCAACAATGAAAGGGAGCTATCATTTTGAGGTGGCCAATTCAATTTTTCTTTTGCAGAATAGTTAACACTAAATAATTAATTGTTTCAGATAAAAGCATGCAAAGCATTCTTTTAATTCTCCTAGGCCTAATCAGACTTGGAAAAAAAATACTGAGAAGATTACAGGCAATCTGCGATTTACCACTTATCTCTTAATGACTGTTCAAAGTTACATTGAACGTGAAAAAAGTTATCTATGACTCATCCTCAAATTATGACTACCACACCATTCCCACAGTCATGTAATTGCATTTTGGGCACTTGGTAACTTGTGCACATTTACAAACTGTGGTCATGTGATCACGTTCTGCGACACTGTTTGCCGTTTTCCAGGATAAAACTCACATTGGATAAAATGCTTTCATACTTATGACCACATGGTTTACTGAATGACCACAGTAATTCATTTAATAAACGTCATAAACTCTGCCTGGTCATGTTGTGCCTCAACCTACAGCTGCAGTTTGGGACATGGTAACACTAATATACTGCATCTCTATTCAATCTGAATCAGGAGGGCTAGACAGTTGCCTAGTGGTAGTGATGGGCTGAGCAAAGATCAATAAATCAGTTGATCCTGGTAAGACTGAAGTTCTGACCAGATATGGAATTATGGAAATAATATCTTCCATATGACTGCATGCCTGAATACATGAATGCAACTTTTGGATCCAAAGCTTTAACTGTGAGGAGTACGTATGGACTTTAAGCTAATATGGTAGACATATAACTTCATAAAGAAGGATAGTAGTGGTGAAATCCTACCGGTTTGCACCGGTTCAGGTGAACCAGTAGTAAAAAAAGCTACCCTTTGGTCTGAACCAGTATTTCCGATGATCGGCTGTGCTGCACGATTTATATTAGTTAGAAAGCAGGAGATCTTGGTTTCTAGTGAATCTAAATCACGTGGCACAGCTGTTCCCCCCTCGCTGTTCTACTTACCTTGTTAAGTGTCCTTTTTCCGCATGAAACACACATTTGGTGCACATGCAGTGTGTGTTTGGTGTGCACTGCGCATGCGCGGGCAGCGAACCAGTAGCAAACCACAGAGGATTTCACCACTGAAGGATAGCATGACTTTACTTATTCATTCCCTAATTGTTCATCATTTGTTATACAAATATTTCTTGTCTGAAATATTAGTTCTAAAATACACTTTTCATTCATTCAAATTAAAGACAAAAAAACCAAAAAAAACCAAACCAAATCTGCCTAGATGGCCTTGGACAGATACTATACCTTTTAGCCTTCTTATGAATACTACTTTTAAAAATTAAATATTAATTAGCTGACACTAAATAAAATGAGAATTGACTAGTTATCCTTCATTGGGTTTTTAATTTGTCCAATCACTTTGTTATATAGAAGTGAAGAAAGTTTTAATTTATTATTTTTTTAAAATGGGAATATTAAAAATGTAATCCTTCCTAGGATTCTACCATTTCATGTTCACATCATGCTGATACATATATAATCCAGATATTAGCTGTGAATTGAATTAAAATTACATTAAATAATTTCCCTAGTAGTATGTGTGTTCATGAATGTGAAATTCAACTGGGGCACCAGAGAGTACCAGATATTCAACCAGTATCTTTTCCGTATTTTATTGTTCCTTTTCTATTTTGAGTACACTGAATATTTGACTTGAAACTAAAATATTGGATTTGAAGTACTAATCTATTATCTTAAATAAACAAATAAATAGTACTATTTTAGACTAAATTTGACCAGTAAAGTAAATCATAAAAGAAAATGCAGAATTTAAAATATTTATATACTTCTTTCCCTTCATATAAATGTGGATATGAGATAATAGCCTAGAAGGAAGTTCTTCGTCTTATTGACCTATTCTATTTCCTTATTTTCTTCTAACACAATCATGGAGAAAATGGTTTGGGGCATAACAACAAACTGAATAAATAAAGTTCAAGTATATTAGTGATGCTAACTTTGTTTCCTTTCTAGAAAAGCTTAAAATGTTTCAATAGTATTCTTAACAAGCAACAAAATTTAGTGTTTGTTAAGAAAGAAATCCATTGATGTCTATGCAGCAGTTTTTTCCCCTTTTAAAATGCATGAACATCATGAAGTCTCTCCATTAGGGGATAGATAAGAGACATATAGTCAATAAATACGTTGCAAAAGTTGGATTCTATACACAAATGTCAAAATTACACATGACCCTTGTTTAACAACAACTTTTTAGTGATCATTATTTTAAACTTACGATAGCGCTAGACAAGTATTGGATATGACTAGACTTCATGCTTATATTAGTTGCATCATTCCCATGGTCATGTGATCATGACTCAGGTGCTAAGTAATGTAATCCAATTACAATATTGCAGCACCCTGTGGTCATGTGATCATTTACAAGCTTCTTACAAGCAAAGTTAATGAGGAAACAGTCTCAAATAGCAACTATGAGAAGTCCTTGCAAATGACCTGCAAGAGTTTGCTTAACAACAGCAAGTGGAAGTGTTGTTGCTAAGCATTACATCATGTCATGTTGCCCTTTATGACCACATTACTTAGTGATGGACAGTCTTGTCCCTAATTCCATTCTTAAATGAGAACTGTGTTTGTTTGCTGTGCATAAACTTTTACCACAAATTCCTTCTTATAAAAAGGAGATAACTATTATTACAGATAATTAAGAATAAAAGGAACTAGAACTTTAAATAATCCCACAAGGCAGTGTTTCCCAACCGTGGGAATTTCCAGGACTTCCTCTCCCACAATTCTCACTAATGGTCACATTAGCTGTACTGGCTGTGGAATTCTGGGGGTTCCAGGAAGTCCACATTCCTGGAAATTCCCAAGGTTGGGAAACCCTGCCCTAAAGCAAAGATCAGGAACATGACTAAAAGGAAAAGAGAGAGAGATATCAGTGAAAATATAAGCTACTACATGAGTATACTAGAAATTTAAAGCTTCTATTTCCACTTTACATCAACAACTAAAGATATACAAATAGACAGCTGCTTCTACAACACAGCAAATCCTTTCTTCTCTTCATGCATTGTATGTATAGTTGTATACCATGCAAATCTAATCCAGGAGTCCAGGAAACCGTTTGATTTTAGAACTGTGTAGAGAGATGCAGAAAATAATGTCCCATCATACTGTTAATTCTGCTGGAAGATAGGCAACACTAGACATCAAACAGAAGACCATAATTTCATTCATTTAAACAACATTTTAAAATTCTAATTTGTGAACTAATAATGGGTTGAGCAACCCCAGATATCCCAACTAGAACTTCTCAGGCAAGAAATAAGAGACAGCAAGTGAGTCTAAGGGAGTGATGGCTAACCTTTTTGCCATTGCGTGCCAAAAGTGGGGGGGAGTGAAGGGGGTGGGGTCACCTGCGTGCCCACACCCATAATTCTATATGACCTACCCCCCTGCACATGTGTGCATGCCCCCCTCCAGGGGGCGGGAAGGCCCATTTTCACCTTCCCCTGACTCCTAGAGAGGCCCTGGAGGCAGTGGAGAGTGAAAAACGGGCCTTCCCCATCTCCCTGGAGGCCCTCCGGAGGCAAGAAACAGCCCAAAAATCAGCTGGCCAGTGCACATATGTGCACTGGAGCTGTGCTGGCATGCCCACCAATATGGCTCTGTGTGCCATAGGTTCACCATCACTGGTTTAAGGCTTATATCCGCTCATATTTGTAATGCTGACCCCCAGAGTTTAATATATGTTCCCACAATTTTTATTTTAAAAGTAAACGTATAAGATCAGATTTAGGACATATGAAACCAAGTATTGTATACACCAAATCTAAATCAACCTTTTTATAAATTCCACTCAAAAATTGTAACTTGCCAAAAGATTGATAAATTAATAGCATAAATAAATAAATAAATTTATACTATCCTTATAAACACAAAAATGGCATTCTCATCTACAATAAAGTTCCTCATCAACAGCTAAAAAGGTAACCCGAAAAAGGGGGCATTAGCCCAGGATATGGACATCTTTCTTATGAATAAAAATATAAATCCTACAAAAATTGGCAAAACATCTATTGTATTATCAAGTAAGACTCAAACTCATCAAGTCATGTGACTTTTGTGATACTTTACCATTCACTGATCTAGGGTGGGCGTGGCCTGCACCTGACGCATCTGGCCTGCAGGCCACCAGTTTGACACCCCTGAAGTAAGAGATTATTTTCATATATAAGTTTGTCCTTTCTCTAAAAAGCAGAAATCTCTCAGCAAAAGAATTATACCTGTTCCTGTGCCTCCAGATCTTTCTGTTGCAGCTTTTCTTCTGCAGAGTGCACCTGATTGTGGTAACTTTCAATATCATGTTGTAAATCCTGAAATATTAAAAAAAATTCAATGTATTTTTCTAGAATTATAAGCAAACAAAATAAAAGAAACTGTGCTTGCATCATTCATGGATTTCTTAAGTTCCTTTGTGATAGTTACCCATGTAATAAGTCTCCCCATTCCTCTCACTAAGCAGCCAGTTCCTTTCTACAGCAGCCCTGGCAGGCCAATGATATAGTATTACTTTGGTGACAGAGTAAGAATAATATAAAAACTCCTGCAAGCTCATGTTTATTGCTTCTTCTATAAGGACAACACTAGGCCAGTGGGACCAATTTATTGAGAATATAAAACAGCTTCCTGTGTTTTATAACTTAGGTGCCAAACTGAAATGTATCTATAACAAGAAATCCCAAGATTAATTGTTCTTCCCAATGAACTGCATTTATTTTGCAATATGATTTAAACCTGTGAATACTATGGATCTATTATCCATTTTCCATTCAACTAGGCAGAACAGACTAGTCAGCAAATACGGAATGTGCTTCATTTGGGAACTTAAGAAACATTAAAGCAAAACCTGTAAAGTGCAAAACCTCTATACTTCCTCAAAGCAACTAAAATAACTCACAGTACAAATATTTAACAGAATCCTCTTCTATCTCTCTTAAACAATAATGGAATAGTGTATGTTTAAATCATTTACAGGATGAATGGCAATTCAGATAAGATAAGAGGAGTACTTGTGATAGATCTTGCATACTTGTTTTAAAGTAATGCCAAGAGTTAACTTAAAACTATTAACAACTGCTATCCAGCTTCAACTTCTTCTGATGCCAAAACGTTTAGTCAATAGCACAAGACAGCTTCAGATCTGCTCAGTTCTGTATTACTATGCACTGTACAAATAACAAAGTATGTATAATGGAAGTCCATCAAAAATGCATTGCAACATAACAGCCTAAACTGATGGCTAAGAGAAAGATTTGCTGTGTCTTTTCTTGTCTCCTCATCTTGAAATTGTTATTTCACTACATTATACAAAAAAGGGGGATGTCTACGACTCTTGAATGTAAATTTTGTATTATGTGAGCAGGCTTATGCCTGTGAGGGGATAAAGCAACATGATATCCACAGGCACCTTCTGTTCCGTCTACAAAGTACTTTGGTATTATCTGCAATTTATTTTATGTGAGGGAAGACTTCAAAGTAATGAGCTAACCCTCCATGCTGTCTGCCATCTTTATTCCACAGAATGCCTCTGGCTCCCATGAGACTCAGATAAATTCTTCAGAAATAAAGTCTAGGAGTGGCTGGAGGCACACTCTTGCTTTTAAGTTCTCCTGGCCAGCTGGGAGGCAGAGAGAAAGAAAAAGACTCCTAGCATTGAGGATGCCTTAAAAAGGAGCAAGATTTAGAGATGACAGCAAGGCAAGGAAACAAATGGGACTAGGAGAGAATGGAGAGAAAGCATTTTCTCTGTTTTGGTTTTGATGAAGCCATATATTGTCATAATGACTAATTAACAAGTTATAAATTAATTCAGATGTTTGTGGTGAGCTTCAGATCCCACTTCTTCTTTATTAATGGTCTAAAAATTAATATACTTATTTTTACTTATCTTTTTGCATTGTGATTTTTTTTAAAAAAATATAGATGTTTGTGACATGGTGAACAGAAATGGCAAAGCAACACATTTAGAAATCGGTGCCTACCATGTCCTCCATGTTATTCAAAATTCCAAATGCTCCTACAAATGGTAAAGAACCGTCAAGAATCACATGCAATAGATTTCTACTTTGTACATTGCGCTATAGGTCAAATCCAACCTTTTAAAATATGCTTTTGGCTCCCTCTGGCAAGTACTTCTAAGATAAATAATACTTTCTAAATTTATTTGCATTATGGAGAAAAGAACATGTATAAAATTATTTGCAACAATTTGCACGTTTTCAAACCCAATCTAATTAAATTAGCTATGCTTATATTTTTGAAATTAATGGAATAAATAAAAAGGTTACTAGGTTTATCTGGTGTCACTGAATCTTACTGAATCAAAATGATTTTCTACCTAGATCGTTTGCTTTGGAGGCTGGCACTCACTGGTTATAGGTCCTCTGTAATTTTTTTTATCTTTCCTTCTGGACAAGATAGGCAACATTCAACAAAGTTAACTTATAATGGGTCTTCAAACTATACACTGGGGCCATTACCATTCCAAACAAATGAAGGGAATGAATAAGGATTGAGGGTTGACATTCTGATCCTTAATATCAAAGGACACTGAAACCAACATTTCAAAAAGCTTGTACTGATAGTCTCTAACTTACAATGGTTCATTT
>JANHFP010000558.1:836795-848724 GCA_032468135.1 Calamaria suluensis | reverse complement strand
CCATCACAGGATAAATAATACAGGTCTGCACAGAATGAATCATTTCCAGTGTGCTCTGTGTTTTGACTATGATTTCAGCTGGGTCTCCGTAAAAATAAAACAAATTCAGGTATTAGATCTATATTCTTGTATGATAATGCTCCAAGATAAGCATTGTCTGGGTGGCTCTATCCATGCAAATGGTTGCAATGTACACTAATTTGGTGGTTTCAGATGAATATGATATAAAAATTATGAAGTGCCATTTATATCCTAAGGCTCATCCAGCTGATGTTTATATGTATGTAGTATGTATGTATGTATGTATGTATGTATGTATGTATGTATGTATGTATGTATTCAAACAGGAACCTTACAATCCAATTATTACTTATGGAAATAAATCTATTGGGGGATTAAATTAAGAGCCACTGTTTTTAAGGACAGAGATGTCAGTTACATCAGTAGCCAACTTCAATACCAAAAAGTGCAGTGCAATATTCTCTTATATCAGTACAGGCAATTCAATTAAACTAGGTTAAGATGGGAGAAAGAAGTATCACAGGTGAATTAGATGTAATAGCAATATATTATAAAGAGAGACATAAATAGGGAATTGTAGTTCTTATACATACATTAAAGATTGTTATGGTAACTGTGCTAGGGAGTATGTCAGAGAGCCTTAAGCTAAGTATGGCTTAGATTTAGAACCTAATTGAGAAATGCTGAATCGAGATTCAGTTCTGCCAAGTTCTTTCCTATTGAGTTTAACATGCATGAATACTATACATGCTGATTATATTATTCTCTTGTGGATAAGCGTCATTATGCAAAGCATAGAAAAGGAGCAAGAAATAATAAGCATGACTTGAGGGAATTGAAATATAGGTAAATCTAGTTTATAACCATACCATTCATTCATATCCTATTATTCTTAATAATAATTAAATTTATGCACCATCTGAATCACAATGATTCTGGGCAGTTATCATCCAGAAGCATCTTTGTTTTTATTATATCCATGCATCCTTCTCCTCATTCATTCTTTGTGTATCTGTTTTGTTATGTGATTGATTGTCTTTCTGTCTGCATGACAAAGCTACTTCAGCGTACTCTTTTTGTACTGGTCATTCATTTTTGTTTTGAATATACATTCATTTAGGTTTTGACATTTATCTCTTTGTTTTACCAAAAATACAGGTAGTCTTTGACTTGATGGCAATTGGGGAGAATGGATTCGTACTTCCAACTGTGTGATTTGCTTAATAACTGCCATAAATTTGGTTGAAAAAGATGGGCCTGGTCATGTGGTGCCTTGATTTTATGACCACAATGACATATGACTAGAATTCTGGTCCCAATTGTGGTTGTAAGTTGAGAACTAACTATATTTCTTAAAATCTCCCACTCCTACTCCATTCTGTTTATTTTTATATGTCCTCTCAGATAACCAAATTGTAATAGATAATATAATAACAATCTCCTGTGTGGCAGAACTTCAGCTATTTGAAAACATCTCCTCAATTATCTTTTGTATGGGCTAAATATACCTACTCTTTATAATGTTTAATTTCCAGATCCCTTACCACTTTAGTAATCTTCTGAAGCAGTTTCATTTTATCCTCACCCTTTATATTGTTAGCCAGAACTGGGCAAAATTCCTCAGTAGGGTTGAACCAGGTCAAAATAGAGTGCTTTATAAAAACAAATAATACAATTTCTCACAATCATAAACTTGTCAATTACTTGGGAAGAACAAAAAACATCCTTATATTTTCCTGTGGTAGTATTTTTATCTTATTTTTTGCAAACATCCCTTATACACATTTAACAAAGTAGTCCCTCTATAGTTTTTGCATCTTCTCTTTTTATTGTGGAATAATAAAAGTATTATTTAAAAGATCAATTTATAGACTAACCTTAAGTCACACAACCATATGACTAGTTTAAGATTAATCACACCCATATTTCAATATATCTCCAGTCAACATTTTCTTAAACTAATCTGCTTAAGTTTAGCACTTATTATTGAAATGATTCTTGCATATGAACATACTACAAATTCCTTGGTCAATTTTTGGGAAGCTAGTATTGAGTTGAAGGTATTCTACAGTTATTTGTTAATTCCTGTTGAGTAGTATTACAATCAATACACTCCTGCTATTATTATCAGGGTATTAAATGGTGATTGTATGGTGTTCTGCACAAGCAAAACATTACCACATCATTGATAGTTGCTAACCTACTTAAGATTGCTGAGGGATTCAGTATCATGATGTGTACAAACATACACATCCATACACACATGCATGCACACACAGGCTCTCCAACTTAGATACAAAAGAATAGATTAGAACATTATTTAATTAAAAGAATAGATTGTTTAGACATGATACAAATCTCCAAGAATATAAAGAACAAATAGTGATTGCTAATAATTAGGTTTTTCTTATGGCTAGTGTGTGCATGAATCAGGATGGCTAGAAAGCTAAAAATTGGTTATAATTGCAGATGTAGTTATGGCATAACAGGAAATAGAGAAGACAAACACATAAAGTGATACATACTTTCTAAATACAAAATAAACAGAATAAATCATGTAGGACTTTAACACTCTTATTATACAAAACACTTGTTTAGCTTGATTTAAATTAAGAAAGTTTTAGTAAAAAAAGTTTCCATCTTTTTGTGCTATCTGCTGCCCCACATTTGTTCTTCCCTCTTTGCCAAATTGCTAGAGAGATTCTGGGTAGATTTGTGGTTGGTGTAAGAGAGGAAGAAGAAAGAATTCAAAATCATACTTGATGCATTTTTAAAAATGTATTTTGCTAACAGTAATCTTTTACTATTTATTTTGCAAACAATAGGCTTTTGTTACAGTAATAGCCATAGTTATTTTAAATATTTATTATTTTTAAAATAATTATTTTTAAAAAGTTTTGTTATTTTGGTTTTGTGAATAAAAACAAAAGTTATGTTCTAAAACTCTCATGGATTACATCTCCTCATACTTTGGTCTCTGTTTAATAAATTATCCATTATTAAAATTAAATTTTGAAAAAGATATATTTATATTATTAAGACATATATTTTGTTACACAATTTAGCTAATTAAACTGATATTTTTTGTGAAATTTTAGATTTAGTTTCTTGCATTTACAAGTAGTTTGGGTAGGATATACTGTCTTCAGAGCCATGCAGAAAGAAGGAACAATGGTTGAGTTCACACATATAAAAAAATCAAATCATTATTATGGTCAAAGAACAGCACAAGAAAAGTGAGGTACAGTCAGGTAGAAAGCATAGAAGATACATCAGAGTCTAAAAATAATAATAAAAAACTAAAAGATATTAAACCAAAAGTATATATAAAAACAAAAGCCTAAATACATCACAGTATAAAGCACTCTAGCGTGATGAGTTAAGTGCTCATTAAAATAGTTTATGGCACAGGTCTGAAGAATTTTAAATGCTGCTCTGTAGAACCTAGTAAGATTATATGTTGTAGCAGGGCTGGTATTTGAAAGCAGCAGGAAGATGTAGAATTGGCCTGTGCACCTTAGGCATTTTATTTATTTATTTATAAAGAGTATGCAGTAAATTATGAGATGAGGCTAGTATGAATGTCTTTGGAATGCAGGCACTGGAGAAACACACACTGTTGTTTTTGTGAGTCTAGTCTTAGGGTCACTGTCTCCCTAGTCAGGGAGAACCGAGGAAAGAGCATGCCATGTGCCAAACTAAAGGCTCTCTGGTGTTTAGGATGCTACGAAATTAATTAAATTTGTCATAGGGAAGACAGAGTTGGATTGTTGGATTCACCGGCAATAAAGGTTGGGGACCTAGATAGGTCTAGTTGGTGCTCTGTGTTCGCTACATGCTGATTATATCCCTTACTGAGAGGAAGTCCTGGAGAGAAACCCAAAGATGAAATTTTCGTTGCCACTGTCTTTTTCCTTCAAGAAGTCATGTTTTAATTATAGTATGTTGTTCTAAGCAGAAATAATAAGCCAGAAAGCTACTGTAATTCAAGTATGGCTCAGCTATGAAAACTACTAAGCTTGTCTTCCCTGTTCCAAAATTGTAGTGTCTCATAGATGAGCAAGTGTAGGTCTGGTGTGAGCATCTATTATGTTGCTAGTTTTAAACCAAAGAGGTAAAGGTTTCCCTCGCACATATGTGCTAGTCATTTCTGACTCTAGGGGGCGGTGTTCATCTCTGTTTCAAAGCCGAAGAGCCAGCACTGTCTGAAGACGTCTCCATGGTTATGCGGCTGGCATGACTAAACGGTAAAGGCGCACGGAACACTGTTAGGTTCCCACCAAAGGTGGTCCCTATTTTTTCTACTTGCATTTTTATGTGCTTTCGAAACTGCTAGGTTCGCAGAAGCTGGGACAAGTAATGGGAACTCACCCTATTACACTGCACTAGGGATTCAAACCGCTGAACCTCCGACCTTCCGATCAACAAGCTCAATTGTCTAACCCGCTGAGCCACCGTGTCCCCTCTAAACCAAAGAACCAGTCATTTAATATTTGACAAACTTTGGAGTAAAATTTTTAAATATAAAGGTGGCAGTTGAAAGCATCTTGTACCACTAATAAAACTATTTATAGATGTTTGGATTTAAATTAAAGCAACTCACAATACATTATTTTTATATGAATATTGTTAGATGAAAAATAAAAATCTACATTATACTCATCTGTAAGCTAACCACCTTATTGTTTAGTATATATGACTAACAACCCTTAATCAAAATGATCTAACTCATTGGATTTGTTGAAGAAATGTTGAAACAACAGGTAATGGTGCAATTGGTTTATGTTGTGGCTATCCAGAGTCACTTGTGTGAGGTGGGCTGCTATATAAATTAGATGGATGGATGTAAGGTTATGGGTATACTAGTGTTCATTAATAGCCCCCTTTGTGTGTGTGTGTGTGTTTGTGCAAGTATGTTTATTCTTTAGAATTGAAGACACATATTTAAATGATTTACATGACTGGAAAAGAGTCATGTATTTTACAGTTACTTGAAAATAAATAATAGGAATAAATTACGAAGCGATAAATGTTTCCTACCGTTGCTTTAAGGTACATTTTGTCAGTCAGGATTCAAACAATTAAACTCAAGCTAGAGCCTGGTACTCATCCAATAAAACCTTCCCTATGAAGAATTGTATGCTGTAAGCAAAACCTCCTTTATCTTCCACTTCAAAAGCAGCTTTTTGAAGAAAGCCAGGGATCAAACTACAATAGAATTGTTCTTTTCCATTCAATGAGCAGTCAAGCCCATGAACATGTTTGATTTATTACAAAGTTGGAAAGTAGAGGTAATTAGGTCTTTAAGAAATGAAAAAAATATCTCTTCATCAGGTCAGGTTTTAACATTTATATTTACTACTGAAAACATATCTAGTTTTATTTGATTGAACCTGACTTTTCACCTTTCTTTTCTAGGTTCAGTACTTCACGACAAACACTAATGTGGATCCCTGACTCCTTTTTTTCCAGGTATTTTGCCATTTACTTAATTATGTCATTTTTACTTGAAAGAAGCTTCAATGACACTAATTCCCTGTTAAACGGGAAATCCTAATATATTAGGTCAATAGGTTTGGGTTTTTGTTTCTATCTTATATTGGGAAACTTTAATATTGAATTTTGTCTTGTAACAAAAATACAAAGCTCCCTTTCTTATTGTGTTCTTTGTAAACAAGACTTAATAAGTTGAGGGAATATTGTCTTGTGCATTATGTAAAATGCAAATAGTGTTTTGTCTGTTGTCTTTGAAATAAATTTTTTAATTGCACTCTTATTTTTTTATTTTTCTAACTTTACTCCTATATTTAGACCGAAATTGCCTTTAGCCTTTTTTGTGTGTTATTGATTATCTGTTGATTTATAATATAAATGCTGAGCTGAAATAGCTGGTGTACATTTTATTATATTATGGAAGAATCTATTGCCCTGTTCTTTGTACAGCAAATTGAAGATTACATTTTGTGACTGATATTTATAGACAAAATTCGAATAGGATGCTACCTAGTTAACTGAGTTAATAATACTCTAATGGGTGCTATTTTTCTGCAGTCAATATTTTCAAGGCAGATGGCAGAGGGGAGAGAATATTGAACTCCTTTCTCATAATGCTGTTCCATCTCCACTATACTCAGATTTCTTTTTCTGCCATGAGATTCCAGTTGTATGTTACTGGTAGTAGAAGAATGAGTTTCAGAATGAAAATGGCAGGTAAATTAAAGGATAAAGCACTGCAAATTCCTCGTTCCTTGAGCACATGGGGGGCTATTAAATTCCATTAAGATCCATAATGAAATTATAAACCTTCTTATAGTTTGAAATTTTACCTGGCAACTTTTTATTCATAATTCCTATGAGTAGACATGGCTAGAAATAACAGCTGGCTTTCTCTCCCCCCTGCTTCAGCCAGCTTCAGATGTATGCACTATCTTTCTGAGGTTCATTTTACTTCCATAAGACTCCCCCATAATGACCCCATAATGACCCCTGAGGGCTCAACCTCTTATTCCCATAATATGGTGACTGGAACCATCCACTCAGAAATGAGTGAAACAGTACTTCCAACCCCTAAATATTGCAGACCAAATAATAGCATATTTTGGATGGTGGGTGACTATTGCCAAGAGATTCAGCAGTTGCCCTTACTCTTTTTAAGTCCCACCAATTAGTCATCAACAAGAGCAACCAATGAGGGGTTTCTGTCCCATGCTCAGGTGTGAACAATGATTGAAAAGGGTTCACACTTCTTCTTCCAGAGTCCTTTGCAGCTACCATTACATAACCTGTAGTAAAAGCTTGGAGACTGGGTAGTTGTTACAAAGTTGTAGGTAGATCCTAAATTAGCCTCTTACAAAGGGTTACACCAGGATCCTCTTTAGTTTTTTTTTAAAATCTAACATGCTCTTTGCTATGAGTGATTAGGAGGACAAGCATAAAAAAAGGTTCTTTAGTATTTTATAATTCTTTCCTAACCTTATTTTTGTATAATCATTACAGAAATCTGAGCTGTAAAGACATTACAGGTAGTCCTCGACTTACAACAGTTCACTTAGTGACCGAAGTTACAGTGGCACTGAAAAAAGTGAGTTATGACCATTTTTCACACTTATGACCGTTTCAGCATCCCCATGGTCACTTGATTTACATCCGGATGCTTGACAACTGATTCACATTTATGACGGTCACAGTGTCCCTGGATCATGTGATCACCCTTTGCAACCTTCTGACAAGCAAAGTCAATGGGGAAAACCAATTTCACTTAACAAACGGGTTACTAACTCAACTGCAGTGATTCACTTAACAACTGTGGCAGGAAGAATTGTAAAATGGGGCAAAACTCACTTAACAAATGTCTCACTTTGCAACATACATGTTGGGCTCAATTGTGGTTGTAAGTTGAGGACTACCTGTGATCTCTTGAAAAATCTAGTTCTCTCATGGCTTGGGCTGATGAAACCTGAACACAGAAAATGTGTGTATGTGTTTGCTTAAATTTACAGAATGGACTTTTCTATAGCTAGAAAAACATAACCAACTACTTCTACTATGCAGTGCTCGTCACCCTTTGCAAATTTGTTTTGATTGGCTGTGGGAATAATATAGGACATGATTTAGGTGTAATGTGGACGAAATTATAGTTGGCAGAAATCACTTTCTTCCTTATGGGAGCTAACTTCAAGTCCAAAACATTTAGTAACAGTAACAGAATTTGAAAGGAGCTTGGAGTTTATCTAGTCCAACCCTCGCTCAAACAAGAGACCTATACTATTTTTTGCAAATGACTGGCCAGTCTCTTAAAAGTCTCCAGTGATGGGGCACCCACAGCTTCTGATGGCAATTTGTTCCACTGGTTGATTGTTCTCATTGATAGAAGTTTTCTCCATCCATTGTTTCTTGTCTTCAGGTGCTTTGATAAATAAGTTGCCTCCCTCTTCCATGTGGCAGCCCTTCAAGTATTACAAAGACTGCTATCATATTACCTGTCAAGCTCTACTCTCATGTGATGCTTAGGAAAGAAAATAACTTCATTTCAAAGAGTAAAAGGACTTATACTAATATCCATGAGTAAGCAGAGTAAAGTGAAAGCAGAAACTGAAAAGTGCAGGAATAGTACAATGTATATAGATCCCCAAAGCCAAACCCCTGACCCCTTCCAGGCAAGTGCCCAATATGGCAGGTAGCTTCCTGACATGTGAACAAGTCATAGGTCATCCATCTGGGACTGTCTGTAACGGAACTGTCCAGTGATGATGTATATTAACGGGAATCTTCTCATAGAGCTTTGAAATCAGGGTACGTTCTCCAGCTCACTTCCCTCTTAACAAACCCATTATAAATCATCCCACCCCCGTTACTATGGCAGCCAAGCATGAGCAGTAGCAGTGGAGGCTGACATTACCCTTGGTCCTTCTTTTCACTAGACTAAGTATACCCAGTTCCTGCAATCGTTTTTCTTATGTTACAGCTTCTAGGCCACTAATCATTTTTGTTGCTCTTCTTTGAACATTTATTTGGTTTATCATTTTTCTGCCTCTTACTCGAATTAGATTGTAATTTAGATTTGTTGATTTCAGTTTGTTGAGTGGGAGAATTTCAACACTGAAAGATGAAACTGGCGCTGTGAGTATTTTGCTTTTTAATTATATTATAATGTGAAAATTGATTAGATTTTCTGGTAAAAGTGTTGGATTCAGAATAATTCATGTAAGCTTAACTGAATCAATGCAAACATGTTATAACTATAAGTAAGTATAAGATAATTTACTGTATGATGTTGACTTGCAATAATACTTCAGAGGGATAGTTTAAATTAGGCATTTGGGGTGAAACTTGTTACCAAAATGGTTTTTTAAAAATTTGAATACTGTAGATTCTAGCAACTATTTGACAAGCTGAAAACTCAAAAAATTGAACAAAAAATGAATTTTTTTCAGTTACATCCACTGAAATAAAAATGACTTTAGCATCATAATTGTGACAGGATTGCTTTCCTGATTTAAAATGTCCTTGCAGGCAAATAAATCAACTCTCTCTTCTTCTCTGTAGATATTTATTGATAGAGATCCTGCAGCATTTGCACCAATTTTAAATTTTCTTCGAACAAAGGAATTAGATCTAAGGTGAGTTAGATTTTTATATTAAACTGTCTCAGGAGGAAAGTAATTAAAATGGTGTTAAGATCACTTAAAATTAGTTTTAAAAATCTGGTGCTTATGTGTAACAAACAGTTTTTTCATGAACGCCATCACTCTGCTAAACAAATAATTCCTTCAACACTGTCAAACTATTTACCAAGTCTGCAGTACTATTAATCTTCTCATCATTCCCCTTAGGACTGTATGACTGTAACATTGTTGCTTGACTCTTTCCTAATATGATTCGATTACTTACTTGTTCCCTAGGACTATCATTAAGTGTTGTACCTTATGATTCTTGATGAACATATCTTTCTTTTATGTACACTGAGAGCATATGCACCAAGACAAATTTCTTGTGTGTCCAGTCACACTTGACCAACAAAAAAAAAATATTCTATTTCTCTTCTATTCTAAATGTGCATGATACAGTACTGTTTTCTTTGGTTACACAAATAATCTATTTTCCCAAATCACATTCAGAATTTGTAAGGAAATATTTCGGTTCTAACAAATATTTTTAATTCTTAAACCTTTTAATAAAAAGGCTTAACCTGTCCATGCTTAAATCCTTAATTCTTCATTTAGTTTTACATGATCTATATCAGAAATTCTGTGATTTAGTCTAGGAAGTCTCACGGGCTGCACTATAATATTTAAGGCTATATCCTGAAAAGTTTCAGTTCTAAGTATCCCTGTAGCCTTGATGAAGCCAAGGAAGCCTTTATCTTGTGTATCTATCTTAAATCACTTTTGTATACCCATTCTACTTCATATTTCCTGACTCTGAGCTTTTGGATTAGATCCTTAGCTCATCACATCTTTTTTAAAAAGATGGACTTAGCACTTTAAGAGTTAGTTTGAATTAATATCCTTCCAATTTTAATATCTCTACAGTTGGATACATTTATGTATGTTCTTAAATTTAAGCATTTTGTTGCTACATGAACAATATTAATCCATGGGTTGGAAAATCACATTTAATTTGCAAATAGCTGTCAGGGTTCCAACTAATGCCCTAATAAAATTAAGAGTCTCAAGCCATTTAGAAACTAAATTCCAATTGTTTATTAGGAGCGACATGTCGGCACTACCTAGGTGAAGCCAGCTCTGGCTTCATCCAATTTGCGCCTTGCCTCTGACCCTGTTTCCCCCTCCCCCAGAGTGTGTCCCCTGTTACATCCCTCCAGGAAGCAATTTCATGGGTCGTAGAAGTCACTCCCTCCAACTGTTGCTGATCTCAGTGGAGATGGCCTTGATTTCGGTTGGCTAGGCTGTGTCTTATTTTGACTGAGGTGTGAATTCCTTGGTGCAGCTGTGAGGTGCGAGTCCCATCCACCTGCCTATGCCAACTCGGGAGCAGGTCAGGAAAGTTTTGCAAGTCGACAATAGTATTTTTATTCTATTTTCTTTGTTTTACAGAGGAGTAAGTATCAATGTTCTCAGACACGAAGCAGAATTTTATGGAATCACACCGTTAGGTAAATATATATATATTTATTTGAATCATTTGCTAGATTGAACCTGGTAACTAGTTTAATTATAGGTAGTCCTCGACTTACAACCAGTTTGTTTAGTGAACTTTGAAAGTTACAACAGCACTGAAAAAAGTGACTTATGGCCATTTTTCACATTTATGACTATTGCAGCATCCCTATGATCATATGAATAAAATTAAGATGTTTGGCAACTGACTCATATTTATGACGGTTGCTGCATCCCAGGGTCATGTGATCACCTTTTGCAGCCTTCTGACAAGCAAAGTGAATGGGGAAACCAGATTCACTATTACTAATTTAACAACTGCAGTAATTGTAAAATGGGGCAAAACTCGCGTAACAAATTTCCCACTTAACATGCATTTTGGGCTCAATTGTAGTTGTAAGTTGAGGACTACCTGTAATTTTTTTAGTGAATGATAGGAAATATCAATTGAAACCTATATATTTAATAATGTATTGAGATGAAAGTAGCCAGTCAAATATTTTTTTTAAATGAAAAATACTGAGATACCTGAGCAAAATATGTTCTATTTCTTGGTCAGCTTTGAACTGCAGCCACACAGTTTCTTCTGGAATGTATCATTTCATTTCCAGAAGCCATTGTAAGAAATGATGCATCATCCCAGGATAGCTACCAGCAGTAACCATTTTTTTCTCTTCTATGATTTTCATCTTCAAGAGCGGAGCATATATTAGGCCACACAATGGCATTTTATGAAAATTGTTTTACAAGAGAGATACTTAGTTCTTCAGAAATATTAGTGGCTTTCATAATCCACCATCATTTTTTTCTGTTTTTAATTTTTCCAAAATTAATATACTTTTTTTTTTAAAAAAGTGGTTTCTAGAGTCTGAAAAATTCCCAGATTCTTCCTACTCAAATATTTGAAAAATATGGGATATGAGCTCATCCTTAAAATTAATGCGTTTTAAGTTTATTGTTTGCATATTTCAAAGATAGCATAACATATCCGCAGGTTATTTTACTGGAAGTGCATTTATTGGAAATACAATTCTCTTTCAGTTAGAAGATTGCTTTTATGTGAAGAACTTGAGCGTTCCTCTTGTGGCAGTGTACTCTTCCATGGATATCTCCCACCTCCAGGTACTTCTGTATGCTTCAACTGATAGGTATCAAGTGTATCAACTCTTTTCAATTGTTGAGATTTTTCAGCTATTTTAAAAGAAAACAATCTATAATAATAATAAGAGTTGGAAGGGACCTTGGAGGTCATCTAGTCCAACCCCCTGCCCAGGCAGGAAAACCTACAA
>JANHFP010000558.1:692349-702717 GCA_032468135.1 Calamaria suluensis | reverse complement strand
ATCTTAAAAAAAAAAACCTTGCCGATTAATATGTAAGGCATCAATGAGGTCTGAAAACTATTAAAAGTTCTTGGAATTTATACTACGGTATAAGAAAGACAAGCATGCATCCATATGGAAACTGGAAAGTTATATGTATATTCATAGGGAGTATGGGTTTTTTTTACTAAAAGGGGCTGGAATGTGGAAATCCGTTATAGTGTGCCTTTGTGTGACGTTTATTTATTGCATGTTGCAAATGGATGCAAATCGTTGGACAAAGTATACACGATTACTGTTACAGGGTCCCCATACATCATTCAAAGAAAGCCAGTATCTGAGTGAGACAAAATAAAATAGGAAAGTTGCAATTAAAGCAGCATTTTGAACAAATGAAATGAAACCCATTATAGAAATGTATCTGTATGCCTTTTCTTCACAAATATTCATAAAACCTGCAAATTTCTGAGGAAGCCTAAAGAGAAGGAGAAAAAAAAACCCCAAAGGGTTTAAATATTAATTGTATTTTTAAAAGACTGGGATTTCTTGGCTAAGATCATCCTATTCCAGAGAAGAAGGGGAGGTAGGGGAACATGATAAAAGGCTACCAGTGCAATATCATTATTTCCGGTAGTTCATGTTTTATGCATGCCTGATGTTTCTAAAACAATTGCTATTTTGTTTTAATCAGTAGGAGTTGGATCTCTGTAATATATATAAGTTCAACATCACAGGAGGAAAGGAAATTTAACCCTGGTAATTTTAAAAGAGGGACTATATATAAGTGCATGCACCCATGTATATGTATTTATATAGTCCTTCTAATGTATATATTTTTATACACTGTTGCTAATAAATGCATTTGGTAGTTTTATCAAATACACCTTTGTGCATATTTGTCCCAGTTGGCACATATATCATTAATCTTTCATTAGTGCATTTTTTTCTAATAATTTAGAAAATTCGGATATTGATGTCTGATTGCATTTTCCTTTCTGATTCAGGAAATAGGAATTATAAAAATTGTAATACAAATAAAACAAATTTATCCCACATTCATATAGCTTGAGGCATTAATGTACTTGCATGTATTCAAACTACAGGTTTATTTTCTAACATTAAACTATTTTGTTTTAATTTTTAGTAGCATTTTCATTTTATTTTCTTAAAGTAAGAGATTGTTAAAGATACCTCATACCATTTATAATTATATATTTTTTAAAGTTTACTCACTCAATCTTTATTGGGTCTTAAACCAGTATATAACACAAGAAAATCACAATTAATTAGGGTAAAGAACTATAATTGCTCCAAAATACCTCAAAAGCATTAAAAGAAACTATGCGGTATGGTATAAACTATAAAACAGTACTTGACTGTCATCAAGAAAATAACATCAGATTGGTCTGGTCATAACAACTGAAGATAAAACATGCCAGAATGATCAGGATATTCTCTATATTTAATCAAGAATGGAGATAATTCTTGAGAAGAACTTCTATGGAGGTGGTGATATAGAATAATATGTTCCATTCTTTCAATTATTCCTCTAACACTGGAACCCAGTCTCTGTTCAAAAGAGATATTTTGGCATCTCCCTTTAGTAAGCTTCAAACTAAAGTGTAAAATCTTTAGACACTTTAATAATTTGCAAATTCTCAATTATCAGCATGGTAGCACATATTCACATAGATGCATGATACACACATACAGTGTATATGCAGTATTAGCGACATTAATTGACTACATTGATATGTTTTACATATTCTTAATTATTCCATGAATTATCAAAGTTTCATATATCACATACAGTATACAAACACATGCCACTTACATGACTATACTCAAAATGAGATACGGATTGTGTTAATATCTGTACATCTATAGATGCACTGACATTAAGCTACATACAAGAAAAAAGAAATTCCAACCTGTATGTCATAAAGAGTGAATGGAGACAAATCTTCTAAAACCAAAGATCCAGGCAACTTCATTCTGTTCTCATATCGGTTATTATTTACATAGACAGAATATTCTGTGTCAACACCATTTGAGTTTGAAGGCAATGCCACAATGACACATACAGCTGTACTATTGATTATGATGATCTCTGGAGGGAGCAGGCCCTCTGGCTCTAGAAATAAAGGAAGAAAGAGAATGAACTCTATCTGCCATGGTAAAAACACATGTTTCACCAAAAACGTTTGCACTGTTTTCTAAATGGATTTGTTATACGCTCACAGACTGGGAAAATGGACTGGTAAAAACCTTTGTATCTAGTGCTAGTCATTCCTGACTCTAGGGGACGGTGCTCATCTCCGTTTCAAAGCCAAAGAGCAAGCACTGTCTGAAGACATAGTCATGTGACAAGCATGACTCAATGCCAAAGGCACACACAACGCGGTTACCTTCCCACCAAAGGTGGTCCCTATTTTTTCTACTTGCATTTTTTACGTGCTTTCGAAGTGCTAGGATGGCAGAAGCTGGGGCAAATAATGGGAGCTCACCCCATTAAGCGGCACTAGGAATTTGAACTATAGACCTTTCGACTTTCAATCAACAAGCTCAGCTTCTTAGCCACTGAGCCACTGTATCCCTTTTTGTATCTCTAGCTTTGCCTTAACTTTGCTTTGACTAGAATATTGTGATTATTTATTAAACTGTGCAACCTCAGTCGCTATTATTCAGTATGGTGTCATGTTTCAACTCCACTTTCCCTTCCCTCACAAGTTATCTTCTAAGGGTGACATCTCCCCATAGTTTTTATTAGCATCATAACTTGAATGTGTATTAAATTATTATGTAAATGCTTTTGATGATTACCACAGATAATGATGAAGCATTACCTTCCCCCCCCACAAAATAACTCCCATCTTTCTTAGCATTAAATTACATAGATTATTTAAGCATGTCATAAATAGCTATGTAAAGGAACTATGTAAATCCATCTCTACTAGTTGAAAAATTGTCTTTCAGTAGGTTCTATTTTATAAATAAAAAGGGGGATAAATGTTGGCTTTGCCAAGAAAATGCAATCCTGACTTAAAGTACTTTGCTAATGATCTGGAACACTTGATTCTGGGGTAATGATATTATAATGTTTATAATGAGATTTTACAAAGCCAAAAAGATTAGAAAAGCTATTTCAAAAGCATTTGAAATTCACAAGTTGCTTTTCCCACTCTCCTTTCCCTTCCTTCCCTCCAGCTTGCCAACTGGTTTGGAAATATGTGAGGGAAACTCTCTGAGTGGCTGTATTTACAGCTTTCATTTCTGGTCAAGCAGTTGACCGTCATGTCAGAAGCAGCTGACTTCACAGCATTTTTTTTAAAAAAAACTCTCTTATTTTCATAATGGAACAATGACAGATTTCAACCCTCATAAAAACGGTTAATCCATTTTCAGTTTTCAAGCTGAAACAAACCTACCTACATCTGGTGTAATCACTTGCACAGGTTCACTTGTGATGCTGTGAAGTCCATTGAAAACTTGAAGCAAAATCTGATACTGTGTATTTGGATACAATTCACCAATAACAGCACTATTTTCACTTACGGGGATCTTTTTGGAGTTTATTTGGGCAGTGCCATTCCAGGAAAGGAAATAATAGTCAATATTTTCTTGAGCATCTTGTAAGGCCGCTTAATGAATATAAACACACACAAAAAATCTTGTTATGGAAATGAATGGAACTTTTGACACAAAAATGACTCCAAGAATGTTTGAACTGCAAAGTTATATGTAAAGAGACCAGTTCAAAGATACTCCCTAAATGATAAATTCTGTACTGATAATATAAATATTCTATAGGGGAAATTGCTTTGTAGGCAAAACGTATTGTTCAGTCCCTTTTAACTCTTCCTAACTCGATGAACCTCATTTTACCAGGATCGTCTGTTGATAAATTCTTTGAGGTCTTGTAAAATTATGATTGTATTACCTGGAATCTGTCTACCTTGTCTTTTATCAGCCTCTTTTCTACAGTATTGTCTTTGATTTTCCCAGGTCTCTTCCAATGACTTTTGCCTTTGCATTATGTGTCTAAAATATTGAAAGTTTAACTTCATCATTAGTATTACCAATGAGCATTTTTTTGCTTTCCTTCATGTAATATTGAATGATTTATTCTTCTTGTAGTTCAAGGTATTTTCAATCATTTATCCAACAGCATATTTTAAAGGCATCAATTTAAATAGAGTGGTACAAAATCTATTCCAGACAGAAGAATATGAGGAGAAATGCAACAGGTTCTTTTTCCTCCCCATACAATATTATAGTATATAGACAAAGATTTTAAACAATGAAGGCAGTGTCCCAAAAGTATTCTTCCTGAGTCTAGAAGAATGTTCTTGAAAATTATGCCTTATCAGGAAGCTTTGGTTCTAGAGCCAATTTATGGGGAAAAAGAACAAGTTTATTGGCACTTCTTTTGCTATGTACACATCTCAGTGCTTTAGAATTCAAGTACCATTAGATAACCATTGAATGGTAGTTACCATAATATTAAACACACTGGAAGGATGGTGAATGAAATATATATTTCATGCTGAATGTTGATTCCCAGGTGACTATTATAGACTATGTTGAATACCAGATTCAAGAATCAAGGACTGGGGTCATGTATGCATCATCTGTTGGGATGCATGGTTCTGGGGAAATGTATATGACATATCATTCTAATTATATCAGGACAAAAACCATCAGCTAGGCTTGGAAACTAAGCAGTGCTGAGCTTTAGGAAAGAAAATCATTAGAAATTCTAGAGGTGTCAGCTAAGTTGAGATGTTGCAAAACATTGTGGATGGTCCTCGTAACAAACAATTGGGGAATTCTAATTTGATGGCCTAGAATGAGAAGCTGGAAAATATTCTGGAAGAAAGCAATGGCAAACTACTTCAGTATTCAGTACTGCAAGGCTGATGCAATTACCAAGAATCAAGCCTGATTTGAGAGAATCCTGATCTTCTTTATTTGAAGGTATTTGCATATGAATAGGAGGAATGCACATCTTTAATTTCTATGGTCAGAAACATGTTTTAAGAGGTCACAATGGGAAGATTGCAGAGCAATTGATTTTAACACAACACATAACAGTTAATGATATATATCAGAGGTTCCCAAACTTGGCAGCTTTAAGACTTGTGGACTTCAAGTGCCAGAATTCTCCAGCCAGCATAGTTTAGCATAGCATAGCTGGATGGAGAATCTTGGGAGTTGAAGTCCACAAGTCTTAAAGCTGCCAAGTTTGGGAACCTCTCATATATAGCCTTTTCAGAACTTCAAATGACTGCTTTAAAAAGCAAACGTGGGTGGGTGGGGGGAGAAACCTACAATCTCAAACTCAACAACCTATGAATTGATGTTTCCAGATAGGCCATCAGAATAAAGCTTGTGTTTCCTTTTTCTTTTATTTCTGTAGCTTAATTTTAGCAGACCCTCTGTTTCCAAAACTCCAGTGCTATCTTTCGCCTCTGAACCTACCAGCAGCAAAGATGTAAAGAAAGTTGTTTTCAAGTGATTACTGGGCTGGAGGTGGGGGCCAGGGAAAATTTGTTCCAGATCTTTGACAAAATAAAAGCTTTTGGAGGCAGGGAGATTGCTTATTTGTTTGGAATAAGGCATATCAAGCAATGAAAGAATAAATAAAGGTTTGCTCTAATGACCCTCACTTGATGTTTAACCTTTGCATTCATAAACAGGTATCTAGGAAATTTGTGCAGTAAGAATGAAAATGAAGCCAGATTGCATTACCTTTATCTAGATGGTCAGAGGTTTGAATTACTAAAGTAATGAAACTTCAGCAGCCTGCTTCAGATCTATTAGGTTTGTCAGTTTTTATAAGCATGCTTACTTCAGGCATCCAATTATAAATATAAATTTTAGTGGAACCTCTATTTGCCAAGAGTCACTAGTAAGTGCTTACAGACAGATTTGCATGTACATATTGAAGAATTAACCCACCGCTTTGATGGACAGGTAATCTGGATTAAATGGATATGTTCCTCTCAAGATGACATAGCACAAATGTGTACATTTGCATATACAGAAAATCCATAACTCTTCGGGAAAGGAAGATCAGGCTGAACAGAAATGCTGGCATTTGAAAATAATATGACAACCTCAAAGAGGTTTGAATTGATGTACTGTCTGCTCAGAACTTCTTATGTGCTTTCATATTGTGAAACACATCCAGAATCACAAGCAAATGTTGACCAACCCAAATCTTCTTAATTAATCACTTCAGAAAGAATGTTGTAGAATAAGAAAAGGTGGATATTAAAAAACAACAACAACAGAATGCTCTTTGGGAAAGAGGCTACAATATTTGGAGAATGTATCTCCCTTGATCAAAATACTTGAATAACCTGAAAGACAAAAAATTCAAGACAGAGAACATGAAATCCTTAGGACACCACATAGTTAATTGGTGGAAGCTGCTACCACCAGGTACATTGTTGACCAGAAACCTGAATGTATTTAAATGAGGATTTGATAAATTCTTAAGGAAACCAAGAATCAATGGAAAGTTGTAAGCACGGCTATAGATAATCTCCATTATTGAAAGCAGTAAATATTTTGTTGCTGCTGGACAGATATTGCTACTGTCCTTTTTGTGAGCTTCCCATTTGCTGAAAGAAATTGTTCTTCTGGCATTTTTAAAAGACTTGTAGCAGTGATGGAATTCAAGGTTTTTTTTTACTACCTGTGACTGTGGCTTGGTGGGCAGAAACTGGATGAGAATGAATAGATCTAGGGCAGGGCTTCCCAAACTATAAAGTGGAGACAGAGTACAGAATTTCTTTTGGAAATATAAACAGAGTTCAGGGCAGATGTAGAAAACCTTTTGTGAGCATTGTTACAATAAACCCACCTTTCCAAAATTTCTTTGTAGATTTATGTTCATTTTGGATTTTTACAGGAGATGTACACTAAAGTGAAGTGTGATGGTAAAAGATTTAGATGATCTGATCAAGGCTCAATCCTAGGAAAATTAAATAGCTTTGAAGTCAGAAGACTTCTGATGATGGGTATATTTCATCTCTGGTTCCGCATGGGATCATGCTTTTCCATGCAGAAATATTCATGAATTGGGGTTCTTCCTGGATTCATAGCTCTGCTTTATCGATGCAATACCTCTAATAGAGTTTTCACATCACTCTAGTTTGCAAAACATTTTAAAAAATGAGGCACTGAGGAATCTTTGCCATTAAGCAAGGAGAAACAACATCCTTTGTATCTAATTGAAAGCTAGTTGTTTAATGTTGAATAATGGATATAATCAAGAACACTTACTCGGAGTAGTCCATTTCACTTCTATAGCTGTGTGGTTAAGAGGCTTTGCAACCACATTGGTTCCTTTTTCTGAAAATCCTGGTAATGTTGTAACAACCACTTCTTCACTTGATGTATATCCTACTTCATTATGTACTATCAGTTTATATGCATATGTTGTATTCCTAAAAGATATGATTTATATCATTAAAAAAGAAAAATCATTAGAAGCGTTCAGTTTAAGTGTTGATTTTACTTCAGATTCTAACCAAAAATTAGATTAGAAGAAACATGCAGCAGAGGTGCTATTTGACTCAAAAATTATGCAATTCTGAGTCAAATAGCAGCTCTGCTGAATGTTTCTTTTCAGTTCAAAAACAAATTTTGGTAACTATATCCAAAGCTAGTTATAGCAATTCCAAGCTCATTATTATTATTATTATTTAAAAAAGCAGGATTTTGACTGGATTTATGATCCAATTTAACTTTTGTTCTTTTCTCTTTGTTTTCTCTCTCTTGTAGCCTAAATAGGAAGATTGAGGGCCAAAGAATAAGGGGACGACAGAGAATGAGGTAGCTGGATGGAGTCACTGAAGCAGTGGGCGTGAGCTTGGGTGGACTCCAGAGGATGGTGGAGGACAGGAGGGCCTGGAGGAACATTGTCCATGGGGTCACGATGGGTCAGACATGACTTCTCAACTAACAACAACAACATAGCTCTCATTTATCTCCAGAATTTTAACCTCTTATAAAACAGTAGTTGGAGGTGTCAGTTCCTACTTACTTCAAAGTTAAATCCTGAATTAATTACTTTCAAAAATTCCTTGCCTTCAAGAAAATGTGTAGAACAATCTTCAGGCAAGGCAATTGTAAGAAACTTATAAGACAAGAAAAATTCAGGACAATATTTCTGCATTTGCCAATAAACCACAGTAAAGCTAGCTTAATATGATGCATCTCTGTAATATATGGTGTCAGGAAAGAAAGAGACAGTTATCCAAGCCACTGTTTGGTTTGTTGGAAAATCTTTTTTACAAAAGGTTTAGATTCAACAGAATTTATAGAATTCAGTCAAGGAACACAGAATAGACAATGACTGTTTTTACACAATGCCACAAAATAGTTTGATTTCAGCTTAGTAATGTGTAAAACCAGTTTTTATAATGTGTAAATCATTTTTTAAGGATTGGAAATGTGGTTTATTCAATGAACAATGATTAAACCAACAGTTGTTTAGTAAAATACATGAACCAACATGCCCACCATAAATACAGACTCCAGTACCGTGGTCCAAGGCCTGAAAGAAACTTTCAGAAATATTTTTAACTAAATGAAGACTTTCTGGTTATGCATGAAGGACATATCAATGGGTTGGGATTGAGGATTTGTTATAGAATGGGACATCTTAGAATATGACAAAGACAGGCAGGTGGAGGAAGATTCGTAAGAAAGAAGCAAGGACAATAAAGCGCAAGATATTGCTTTACTTAAACAAAAATGTCCTCTTAAGAAAAAGCCACAATTAAAAGACTCCAAGGTTTTCTAGGTCAACACATAACAGATCTATACTTTAAATCTCCTCCATAAATATTTCTCAAACCCATGAACAAGATAGCAATAAAATAGAATTGGAAGGATGCTGGATGCCGTGTATGTTAATGAAATAAGTAAAACCACTCACTCAATATTCCAGCAGTTCACTTCTTACTTTCCTGAGCATTATTATTTTTTTTAAAAAAAAACAAAATTGCACAGAAGAGAAGAGCAGGTAACCAAACCAAACAAAAGAGTGTTAATAAAGGCTCATGCCAAAAGGAGATGACAGAAAATATTTCATTACATAATTAACATGTTTGCAACATGGAGATGCAAGGAAGGCTTTGAACTATTAAATATGGGCTATACAAAATGCCAGCATTTGTTTTTATAGTTTTAGTAATCTTACCTGCTAAGACCCTTATCTTCATAAAACCACTGAGTTCCTGAGTAAATATTGTCCCAGAGATTTAAATCTTCAGGGGGATTTGATGCAAGTGGCTGCTGGATTTTATGTCTCAGGAGCTCATATCTAACACAAAAGACAAGCAGAATCGTGGGATTATTTTTAACTAATGTTCTGACAAAAAAGAGGTTGCTTTTAAAAGTCACACGTTGTTTTCTTTCTACAGCTGTAATCTTGTTTTTTAATATTGTAGAATTTGACACTTTCCTTAACTTATGTAATTAGTTTCAGAATGAATGAGGGTTTTTTTTAGCAGTTCTTTTATTAAAGGAAAATTATCTGAGTATGTAATAGAGTGCTTGATGAAATGTTTACATACATTTTTACGATAATTTAACAGCAGTTTGAACAGGGAAATTTGCTTTATATAGAAAAAAGTTAAAGAGAAACTATATGAAACCTTAACAACTTCTCTTCCTGGCACAAACTTTTATCTACTATGTAACTACCCTGATTTGATTTGGTTTAATAATAAAGATTTACCCTTGTAAGTTGTGAATAAAATAATAATATTATAACTAGGTCAGGAGACAATGATAATCAGTCTTTATATAAGTTGCTTTTTTAAAAAAACTGCTTTTCTTCAATTTATTTGTAAATGTATCAGGATTCTCTTTGCCCTGCAATCAATGTTTCCTTGGGTGACTATTATTCAGAAGCAAAGATTTGTGCCATCAAAATGACACTTCCCATGAACAAGAAAGTGGCTTCAACAGACTTGAAAAGCTGTATGTATTATAGATGTATGTGTATGTAAGCAATTTTTATCTGAAAAGAAAGAAAACCAATAAGATCTCAACATAGTCAATGGTCCCAGCAAAACAGAAAATTATTAGGAACAGCAAATAAAATGTAGGAAATAATATTTTCTCCAGAATTCTGATTTAATCAAATAACACAATCAATTAATGTTAGGACTCAGTCTACTTTGAGATGGAAGGATCAGTCTAATTCAAATCTGAATGATTTGCACAGGTTCATAATTAGGTCTGCTCTAAAGCAGACCAACTTCTGCCAACCTAGCAGTACTGAAAGCACGTAAAAATGCAAGTAGAATAAATAGGGACCACCTTTGGTGGGAAGGTAACAGTGCTCCATGTGCCTTTGGCATTTAG
>JANHFP010000558.1:644350-657881 GCA_032468135.1 Calamaria suluensis | reverse complement strand
AATGCCGGATCATCCCAGGCCGGCTAATTGAAACAGGTAGGTCTTCAGCTCCCGGCGGAAAGATGTTAAGTCCGGGAATCTCCGCAGCGCTGGAGGAAGTTCGTTCCAGAGGTTCGTTCTATAGCAATTTTGTTTTTTTTTTCATCCAAGTCACTAATAAAAATGGTAAAAAGAAGAGGTCCCAATACTTCTTTTTTATGTCATGAATTATTATTTTTTGCTTCCAGTAGTATCTTTTGCTACAGGCCATCAATGATGGCAATTGGTACTGCAACTTTCATCATAAAACAATCTGATCGTAAAGTGCAATGTCACTTACCTATTCTGCTTAGCAATGGCAATTCTGGCAGTCCCAGTTACCATTGTCAAGGGAGGATCGTGTGCTTCATTGATTTTGTTTGTGGGAAGTCTGCAGGAAATGTCACAAATCACAATCGCATGACTGTGGCTTGTTGTAACTTTGTAATTTCAAGACAGGCACCAAGCTCCTGGATAATTATCATGAAACTGTAGAGGCTGTATGATGGTCAGGACTCCAAGACCAGTTGGAAGCATATTTATTTAGTGTTTTTGCAATAGTCATTGAACAAATGCATGTAAGCCAAGCACTAATTGTAATGGTATATTAACATTGCTTGTATAATGTCAGTAATTACCTGTCTGTTCTTAATATCTCTTTGGAAAATAACCTTTGTTTTAAATAGAATATAAAAATAATAAAAGGATTATAATAAGACTAAAAAGTAATAAAATAACTAGAGAGTACTGTTGATGTACCTTCTAAAAAACAGAATTGAATATATAAAGATAATGCTGCATTACTAAGTAAATTTTAACTATAAATACTAATATTAAACCATTTTATCAAGTGGAGTGTTTTAAAGTGCAGTTTTAAAAAAATAACAATAGTTCTGCCCTTTAATCATAAAAGGCATGATATCATCCCAGCCATTTTATTTTATTTTTCTTTCCCCAATCCTCTCCAATAAGTAGAAATGATTTCCAAAGGTTGCTTTAACCACCTCCTCCCACTCTCACTCCCCCTTCTTCTTTTTCCTTCTTCCTTCTTTGTCATATTTTGTTACAAATAATTTGTATGCCTGGGATGGTGCGGTTGGAGGCTTGAAATGAGAGGTCTCAATCGATTACTTCAAGTTTATTTGGATAGGATTTAAGTGAATTGCCTCATGCAGGTTGTAAAATTAGGGGTTAAGGTAAAAAATCTTAAGGAAAAGTATTTATTTGATAGAAATACTGAAGGACCTCATTGAGTTTTTGTATTCTATATTGCACTTATAAACAAGGGTGTTAGCTATAGCTGGTGATAAACAAGACCACCTAAAAAGATGGGTGGATGACTGAACAGGATATATCAAATTAGTAGAGAAACTCCAACAGTAGTGAGTGTTTACTGTCTAGGGTACCAAATATCAAATTTTGGTAGAATTATAGCTTAATAGTTGGGGAATGGTGAGGGAAATAGATAAAGGATAGACAAGTAAGCAATACTTCTCTTTCAGGAGAATTAAGACAACAAACAAAATAATCAAAACTTGGCTCAATTAATTTTGGCAAGCTATTCTAATAAATTCCTCTTAAAACATTTATAATAAAGAGCTATAGTTTAGTATTTGATTTAAAATGTGCACTTAGTTCTTGGATGCTAATACAGTCAAAATATTATAATAAAACATAATGGCAAGGTAAATACATATTGTAGAATATCTTACATATCAGGACTTTTTTCATATTTGCTGGTTCATTTATTATTCATTTCAGCTCAAATCACAGTCCACTGGACAATGGGATGGAAGATCTTTAATAACTTTCAATGCTAATTTAATTCTACTTAAATACACATAGTCTACTGAATGCCACATGCTTTTCAGCATGATTTTATGTGTAAATCAAGATAATATGCTTTCAGGTCATTAAGTAAAAGGAAGCATGAACTAAAACCTATTTAATCAATGAGGTATTGCTTATAAAGTACCACAAGGTCATAAAAAAGATCATTTCAAAGCAATACATTTCCTAACTGTAATCAACAACAAACGATGAAAGAAACTACATTATATGATAATTCCAAGAATAAATTGGCATAATCATATGATAATCATATGACATCACCTTGGATACTCTACTTTTTCTTTTGGGACCCACTATTTTGTGGCTCACTAAATTAAAATATATTCTTCTCCACTACTGCAAACATCAGACAGCTTTCTTGATTGCCGATTCTAGGTAAAATACATCCTGTAACCTGCTAAAGCCTCTGGATGCCACAAGATTCAGGACCCGTCAAGACCCTCTGGGGCTGATACATATGGACCACTATGAGATAGATAAAATACTAGGCTCCTTGTTGTACATAGGCAAGGTCCAATATCTTGTACAGTGGAAGGTTATCCCTCTATCGAAGCTACCTGGGTGGCAGCTTCCGATGTCCAGGTTGCCCAACTATTATGGCAGTTCCATCACAAGCACCAACACAAACCAGGCGGCCCACCAGTGGACAAGATTGTCTCTACTGGCAAGCACCAAGGATGAAGAAACAACTGCAAACAACTTTTAAACCATTGAAAACAGTACAAACTTAACCTAGTGATTACACAATACTTGTTTTTTTCTTTTTGTACACAAAAGTTTTCACATATATCTATCACAATCCTATATATTATAATAGTACTTCTGTCTCAAGAATAGCAGCTCTAATATAGTATATTTAAGGATAAAATAATGAATGTAGATTCATCTAATAAAGTTATCTATGGAATCACATTTGAAGTTGATTCTCTTTGCTACAAGTTCTGAATTACTGTACAATAAAATAGCATCCATGACTATTTTAGAGAATACTGTGTTATATTGGAAATAGGAAGTAGGTTTCTGTGACATATTAATCTATAATCAACCCAACAGTTGATGCGAGTATAGTTCTGTTTCTCTTTGTTCTACCTCCACGCTTGTTTAGTGTCTTCTAGAGGCAAGTGATAGCACAGCTCTACTCTATGTACCTTTGAATAGCAGTCGTAAAGGGTCATTAAGAGAGGGATTATACAATGAAACTGTTTTTAAAAAATCTCTTTATTGATTTTAATCTTTAAAAAAGGACAAAAACATAAAAACATTAACACAAAACAATATACATACATTTACATACATTCTTACTTCTTTTAACATTTTATCAATCAGTTTCACTTTCTTTATAAATTTCCCATAATATTAATTGTTTTTGTTTCAGTCTATTTTCCATCCAATCATACCATTTTCCCCAAGTTGTATAGTATTCGGTCTCTTTTCATTTTTCCCTTTCATTCCTAACATCATCTTATCCAATTCTGCGCAGTAATAAAATTTTTGAATTATCATTGTGCTATTTGGTAGTTCTGGGGTCTTCCATAGCTGTGCTATTGATATTCTCATTGCCGTGAGGATGTGCAATATTAGATATTTTATTTCTTTTCCTTGTATGCCTTCCATAATTCCCAACAGAAACAGTTCTGGGTTTTTTTTTAAATCTTTCAGTTTATTATCTGTTCTATCCATCCAAGAATTTTGATCCACATTTTTTTAATTTTAGGGCACGTCCACCACATATGGTAGTATGTCCCTTGATTATCTCCACATTTCCAGCATCCTTAAACATTTTGGCCAATCTTTCTGGCGACAAATGCCATTTATAGAACATTTTAATTAAATTTCCTTTGTATGCAGTTGACATTGTTTGTCTGTAGTTCCTTTCCCATAATCTATCCCAATGCTCCAGTTGTATACTATGTCCCACATTCTTCGCCCAACTAATCATCATGTATTTAACTCTTTCTTCTTCTGTTTTAAGATATATAAGAGAAATTTATAAAATTTTGATAACATTTGTTTCTCCCCAATAACATTAGGTTTCCGTGACATATTAATCTATGCTAACCTCCTAGAGTTAGCTGTGAAAATGTATTATATGCATCAACCCAACAGTTGATGAAAGTATAGTTCTGTTTCTCTTTGTTCTACCTCCACACTGTTTAGTGTCCTCTAGAGGCAAGTGATAGCACAGCTCTACTCTATGTACCTTTGAATAGCAGTCGTAAAGGGTCATTAAGAGAGGGAATATACAATGAAACTGTTTTATTGTATACTTACCACCAGCAGGGAGGGCAATGTCTACAGGATCACTGACCACATAACCTTGGCTGTTAGAAGCATTCACTTCCACCGTGTAGTTTGAAAATGGAATTAGTCCTCCAATAGACACCCAGACATTTGCTTCTTTTCCAGTATGTAAAATTTGTGTGCAATTTAAAATAGTGTAATTGCCAATAGCTGAAAGAGAAAGAAGGAAACCGTGAGATCTTCAACTGTTACAACTTGAACATTTCTGAAGATCATAGATTTATTCCAGTAAAGCAAACACACTGTTAGTTGAAAAATTACATGATTATTGTTTGGTGTTTTAGTCACCAAATTTCAATGTCAATACTGTTGTCAAGGTTAAGGTAGAGGGAGACCAGGGTTCCCCAACTGTGCACCTGTAATTTTGAGGATGTGGTGTGGATGGTTTCACAAAATAGCTGCCATGGAAGAGAGGAATCACCAGTTACTTTCCTTCACCCACCTACCCATTCCTACTGAACTACCCCCTCCCTCTACTATGCTATTTACATTTGACAAAGCAGTTAATGAAAGCCATACACATTTCTTTAAGTTTTAAGCAAACAATACATCCCATTTGGTATTTTGGAAATAAAAGGTGCTGGAGAATGGTGACAGTTCAGCAGTGTACCCTTTGCATTTTCTTCTTTTTTGAACAAATACTCAAGCACAAGTAACATTAGCTTGACACTAGCCTTGATCAGGAATAACACATTGGCTTAGAAATGGCAAGAAATGAATATTAGATGGATCACAGTATAATTATTTATGTTCTTCCATTACTGAGTAAATTAAAGCAATTCCAGAATTGCTAAGGTACTCAAATACCTACTTCACTATCAAATCAAAATAAGTCAGGAAATGTGTTATCCCAATTTTTCCTTCCATCCCACCAAATTAAACTATTGATATCCTTGTCATGATTACTATCCTTGCTTAACCAGTTCTTCTTAGTTATTAGAAGAATTAAGATAGTTGTACATTGCTTTTTTCAAACCTCCTTCATTGCTTTTCTTGAACTTCATCCATTTCTCATGTACATGTAAAAAAATAAATTTAAAAAATTCAATGTTAAAATGTTGAAGAATTCAAACTAGGTAAAATCTTTGGACCCTCTGTTTCTGTCGCTGGTAGCTTTCAGGGCTCATACCCTGAGACTGAGATAACTGGCTATATTTAGACTTGAGAAAAGAAGAAAACCAACTCTGGTTGATTTGCAGACAAACCAACCAAAAAGACCAAAAAGCTTCTCTGTGTAGGGTGGGGATGGGAGTCGGAGTCTTGTTTCCATAGTTTTAATGTATTTCTTTCCTGTTTTGTATTTTATAAGTTTTCTATTTCTATCTGTGAAACTTATGCAGTTACATAATTTTCTTTTTTGGACAGTAGAACCAACATTTCAGAGAGGGCAGGAATTTTTCGTGCTAGAGACTTCTAGATAGGGTGGATTTCATCTTTAGGTCCCCAATATCCCATAAATTTATTTATTTTTGATTGTAAGCTCCCCCAAAGGTATCCTGTGGTATGATGAATGGTGAATACATTTATGATGGATGGTCCATTGATCTTATAAATAAATAATTTAATGAGATAACTGCATTTTTCCAACTATCCATTACTAGTCTTAGACCAAACAGTAACTCAAATCACTGCTTAATCTACCATTAAGTACCTCTGCCCAACTTTTGTTGAAGTGCAGTGAATGCATTTTCCATGTCACTTTGGGATACCTGTCTGCATGATAGATGTCTCTATGTCATACATGCCTCTTTGCACATGGATATAAAGAAAAATATGAAAATATTCTAAGACATTCTAGAACTATTACTTTAGATGCAAATGCTGATATCTAGCAAGTAACCATAGGCAAAGAAGTTTCATCCATTTCTTTCTTTAAAATAAGTTTTATTTTCCCTTACATGTTCCATCTATAAAACCCATTTCCAGCTACATAACAAATATTAGTTTTTTATATTTCAAAATGCTACTGAGAAGAAAAAAAAAGCTTCAAGCTAAGCAAGCACTTTGTTCTGTTGCCTCAATAACAACATTAATACACAGTAATTATATAATTAGTTGTAACATTAAGTTCTAGTTATAGCAGCATGATTACTTGGCAATTATGAGAAGTATATAATTACTCAATAATTATGAGAAGTATGTAATTACATAACCGTTTCATTCAGCTACCCCCCTCCAATGAACTTGCATATTTATAACGAGTTTGGTGATGCAGAAGTTCAAATTGCTCACTAAGTCAAATTTAAACAAAGGAGATGGTGGCAGAGCTCCTAACAAGAATCATAGGCAGAACAAAGGTTTCTCATCCAAGCGTCTTACAGTCCTGGCAACTAAAGTATTAGGGAAATTTCTTTCCCCCTTTAAAAATTCAGGTTCTCAAATTACGCATGCTGGAAGTGACACCGTATGCCATTTTGCCACTTTTCGCTGCATAAACCTGACTTTCAGTGGGCTGGAAAATGCAGCCACATTGGTTCAGCCTGAAAGAAAGTGCAATACTGATAAGCATTTCATATAAGTGAGTGGTGCATTTATTTTTTTTTCCATGTCTCCTCTTCTACCTGACCCATAATTCTAAATTCTACACTTTGGCATCAGGATCATGCTTTTGCCTTTAAGGGCAATAATTTAAGATACTGGTAAATTTCAAGTGTTCTTGTTACATTAATCCATAATGCTTTATCTATAATGCTGTTATCTGCACCTCTATAGCTGTCTGGTTTGGTTCTGCAACCCAACAAGACAGACACAGACTTCAGAGGATAATTAGAACTGCAGAAAAAACAATTACACCAACCTGCCTTCCATTGAGGACCTGTATACTGCACAAATCAAAAAGAGGATTGTGAAAATAATTACAGACCCCTCACATCCTGAACATAAAATGTTTGAACTCCTACCCTCAAAATGGTGCAATAGAGCACTGAATGCCAGAACAACTAGACAAAAAAAACCACAGTTTTTTCCCGAATGCCATCACTCTTCTAAACAAATAATTCCCTCAACAGTGTCAAACAAGTTACTAAGTCTGTGTTACTATTAATCTTCTCATCATTCCCATCACCCATCTCCTTCCACTTATAACTGTATGACTGTAACTTTGTTGCTTGTATCCTTGCAATTTACATTAACTGTTTCCTAATATGATTTTATTGCTTATCTGTACCCTATGACTATCATTAAGTGATGTGCCTTATGATTTTTGATGAATGTATCTTTTCTTTTATGTACACTGAGAGCATATGGACCAAGACAAATTCTTTGTATGTCCAATCACACTTGGCCAATAAAGAATTATATTCTATTCTATTATTTGCATGTCTAGCTGTAAACAATCCACTCAAGGCTGTTGGTTTAAGGAAGATAACTTCTGCTTGGATCAATGCAAGATCCCCAGATTATTTTTTTCCCAAATATTGCTTGTGTAATGGCACGAGGCCAGCCAAGATATTTTCCAGAGAAAACATGCTCAAACAGATCACCAGATCCTGAAGCCCTGAGACCAAGCAGCAAAGGTAAACACTTTCAAGCCCTTCCCTCTGTTGCTTTAGGGAAGGGCGTCTCCCAACTTGGCAGCTTGACTTGAGGACTTCAACTCCCAAATTCCCCAGAATTCACCTGGGGAACTCTGGGAGTTGAAGTCCAGAAGTCTTAAAGTTGCCAAGTTTGGAAGCCCCTACTTTACGGCACCGAGGAGAGCACAAAGATCCGAGGGATGGCAATGCTGCCCTCTCTCCTTCTCTTGTCAGAGCCAAGATGTCTCTCCTTCGGAACGGGAGGTGTCTCCCGGTCGCTGCCCTGGCCAGAACGAGGTGAACTAGGGAAGGTGACGAGAAAGCAAGAGACTTATCGGAGGAGCCAGACGGATTCAGGACCACGGAGCTGGACAGCGCCTCACCGCCTCAGCTAAGCAGCGCAGGTTACAAGTGGCTGCCTTTCCTCCCCCGCCCAAAGCTCTCTCTCTCTCTTTCTGCTCCTCAAAGGACTCGAAGCCAGACTCTCGCTCTCCGCCTAGCGTGGAGCGATTTCCGCGCACACTATAGCAATCTTTTCCCCAAACCTCCCCAGTTGTCAGTTCCAACGCTGGACTCTGTGAGTCTCAGAAAGCTTCTGGGTTTGCAATTCAGACTGAAAAATCGCCTCACTTAAAACACAGGCTCAAGAGCAACGTATTTGGAAGAATCTGCACTGAATCTACTGTTCGAACCGCGTATTATTCCCAAGTATGGGACAGCTGTACTTTTGATCTCAGACCGCGACGCTAAGGAAAAGCAGCCCCTCCTTTGGCAACTGCTTGGATGCAACTGCAGAACCTTAACAAACCCGAAGGGCGCGGATTCTCGGCTGCGATCATAAGACAAGCCACGTGGAATGAAGGTTTTGTAGCCCCACCTCTGCCACTCCCTGCTCCTCCCAGTTTGCTCCTGTCGAAGGAGGCGTCCCAGGCAGCGGCAGAACGCTTTCCTCCCGGACTCTGGCGGTTTTTTTTAAAATTGAAGCAATTTGCTAAACTGGCTTACGTTGCCAGAGAAACAGATCAAGCTCGGGAAGCATTGAAGCGAAGAGGTTTTGGAAAACTCATTAGGAAGACCCACCGCTACCAAAGGGTCTTATTGGACAAGACTCGTTGAATGGGCTAATTTCTCTGCTGGTCGCTCAAGCCATCATTATGTCTGGGCGCACTGAGCGCGCACTGAGCGCTCTTCCGGTTAACCACTTTGCACGCCCCTTGAGGAAGCATCCCCAGCACGCGTCGGCTGACAACGTTTTCTTGAAGTTCACTTAATATTCCCCCTCCCCCCCCCCCCCATTCCTTCAAATGCTTACAGGGAAGTTAAGGACAGTAAGCAACTCCATTAAGTTAAAAGAACGGTCGAATTCAGTTCTCCTGAAGCCCTCTTGGAGCAACTGAGCATGGTAACCCCTAGAACAGGGGTCTCCAACCTTAGGAACTTTAAGACTTGTGGACTTCAATTCCCAGAGTCTTCCGCTGGGAGTTGAAGTCCACAAGTCTTAAAGTTCCCAAGGTTGGAAACCCCTGCCCTAGAAGGCAGCCTGCTCCCTATAAACTGCCTTAAGAAACCACCGGCAGTTGCTCTTCTGCTCCGGGGTGAGAAGGAAAATCTACGGTAGAACCACTCTCCTCTTCTAGATACCAAGTGGTCATTCTAGCCGAACTCGAACCCACATTGCGATCATCCCTTCGATCTTTTCACTGGTCTCCGTGCCCTTTACGCGCGGACGAAGCCACGATTCACATGGCTTTTTGAACCTGGAACCATAAACCTAGGGAATGCCAGTCCAGGAGAAAGCTTCGGGGAAGAAAAGGCTCGTCTTTTCGCAGGCACAGCGCACGCCAAAGGGAAAGCCACCAAAAAGAAAAGAAAAGAAAGAAATCAGGAAGGCAGCCAAAACTACCTGGAGATAGGAGCGTGGGCCCGAAAGCAAACGGAGGACTGGCACTGCAGGCGGGTAGCTTGGGGATCCACTGCATTCCCTGCACCCTTTCGCTTCAGAGAACAGCAGGGCCAGAGGTGGGGGAGGGGGACTTAGACAGCCTTTCAAAAACCACCCTCTCAATGAAATGCGAGCTGAGAGCGCTGCCGCGCACGCTCGATTTATCTTTCTCTCTTCGGCGGTGCAATCGGCGCTTTCCCATCCAAGCCAAAGGTCTCCAGCCCGGCGCTCGGCTTCTCGCCAGCCACCTGCTGCCCGGAGCCGCCTCCTCCCGAGCGCGCGTCCTACCTGGAAGAGCCGGAGGATGTTGGCCACCATGATGGAGACGGGGCTGGCCGAGGCGCCGACGACTCCCAGCACCTTCTCGGGCTTGACGAAGACGGGCGGCTCGCCGTTGGTGCAGCGCACGTCGGAGGTGTCCTTCTGGATGAGCGCCTGGACGAAGGTGAGCGACTGCTCCAGCGCGTAGGTGTCCCGCGAGCAGGTGTCCAGGATGCGGGCGCCCAGGGTGACGTTGGGCAGCAGCTCCGGGTCGCTGTTGATCTGGTCCAGGGCGTAGAGCATGGCCTCCAGGCGGTGGACGCCCTCCAGCCCCTGGATGTCCCCGCAAGGCGCGCCGCTGGGTCCCCGGGCGTGGACGGGGAAGAGGCCGCCCAGGGTGATGTCCCCCTCCAGGCGGATGGAGTGCGGCGCGTACATCTCCTGGCCCCGCACAGCCCCCGCACAGCACAGCCACGCCAGCGCCAGGCAGCCCCAGCAGGGCAACTTCGGCAAAGTCCGCGGCGGCGGCTGCACCCCGCGGAGCCCCGGCCCGAGCATGGCGCACGGCGAGAGCGGAGAAGGCGGCTGAGCCGGCGGAGGAGGGCGCCAAGGAGCGCGCTGGGCAGGGTTGGGCAGGACAGGGCGGAGCTGGGCTGGGCTGGGGGGGGGGGAGAGAGAAGCGCCAGATCTGGAGGGGTCCCTCGGCGCGCCCCCTCCCTCCCTCCTTCCCCTGCGATCGACGAGGGTTCCCGCGGGGGCGGAGAGCGGCCAGGCGGGGAAGAGTCCAGTCCAGTCCGGCGCCCGCTGCCGTCGGCGCTCTGCCCGCCCGCGTTGCCTTTCCTGCCGCAGCTCAGCACTGGGCGAAGGGGAGGCTCGGCTGTCGCTTTAAAAGCTTCCTCGGCTCCTCTCCGCCTCCTCCTCTCTCGCGCTTTGCCCACCTCCTTCTTCGCGCTCGCCTCTCCCCAGCTTTGCCTGCCTGCCTGCCTGCCTGCCTCCCGCGCGTCATTACGCAGAGATGCGGGCCGAGGTAACCGCCGCTCGGCGAGGGAAGCCAAGGCAAGGCGAGGCGCAGGGGCGGCGGAGAGGAAGCTTCAGGGGCTCCTGGCAGCAGGGGATGGACGGCACGCCGGAGACAAGCAGGCAGGCAGACAGCAAGCCTCTGTCCCCGAGCGGATTTGGATCGGTGTTTTGCTGCTGCGCTTGCCCACCTGTTACCCTTCTGAATGTATTTATATTTTATATTGTATAATCGCTTTCGACGAGGATCATCTCTCCGTTGCGTCCCAAATTCTAATTTCCTGGGAAGGGGCAGCCTAAGTGATCATCGTGCCTCTGGGATCTTACGGTTGGGTGACCTCTGATCAATTCCTTTTTAAAAAAAATAAAATAAAATAAAAAAATAAAGATTGATTGTTTCAGTCTCCTGTAATCATCTTTTTTTGTCATTCCCAATCGTAAAATCACCTTGTTAATTCTGAGTAATGTCGTTTCATCCAGCTACGTGGTGTGTATAACTGGAAGGGCTCTTAAGAATTAGGAGGAGTTACAGTAATGCAGAAACGGAATTATGTCATTTCTGAGTTGCCCCTCCAAAGAAACTGAATACCTGACCCACCGTCATATCTCAGCACGTTTCCTTTTGTGAATGGCTCTAATATCCTTCTCTAGCTTGGTCGTTTATTTGGTTTAACGTTTTAATCTTTTTTTTTATCTTTTTCATGATAGTTTTTCAGGATTGTGCGGATTTCTAATGCCCAATTGAGACGAACGATTGGAAAATGAGGCTTTCCACGTTTTTTAAATCCGGTTTTCTATTTTAAGAACAGGAAGGATATAATTTGTTTGCCATGATATTATGAACTGTTTGATAAAGTAGCTTATAAAGCTAATTATGTGCATATTATAGGATACCAAACTATATTAGGAAAAGCTGGAATGAGGACTGTGGAAGATTGCTTTTAGTAATAAAATGAGATGTGCAATACATGTCTTGAAATGTGGGAAGGTACTTTGTATGAGATGGGTCCAGAACTTAGGCCTGGATGGAACACTGTGTGTACATTTAGCATGCAACAGCCCAGTCTAATTTTCAGTCAATTTCAAAGGTCTCCGAAAAGTTGCTAGGTATTTCATAATAGACACTCTGGCATGGTTGGACACATTTCCTCATCAACTGTTACCTTATTTTCTTACCAGAAATTAAACTTAAAATCTTGTACTGCTCTGTTCTGGATGATAGAGCTGTGGTGGCACAGTGGTCAGAATGCAGTACTGCAGGCTACTTCTGCTGACTGCCGGCTGCCAGCAGTTTGGCAGTTCAGTTCTCACTGGCTCAAGATTGACTCAGCCTTCTATCCTTCCAAGGTCGGGTAAAATGAGGACCCAAATTGTTGGAGGCAACATGCTGACTCTGTAAACTGCTTAGAGGGTCTGTGAAGTGGTAAATGCTCAGTGTAGACTGAATAGGTTCAGGGATTCCATAGTCAAATGTTTTCAATATCTTACTTGCCACTGATTGGTATGCTTTTTTTTCTTCATTGTGAATTGAGCAGGCAACTAACAACCATTTGAATATTATGATTTCTATCTTGTAGCTGGTTGTAGTTTAAATGATGCAGTTCAGTTTATTCAGAGTTTTTACACTTTGCATTTTCTTGAATTATCCTCTCTATTCGTTAAACCAAAATCCTGTGACCTTTTAAAAATTATTATTATAGTTCATCACATAGTCAGTCAGCTGTTTAGTATTTGGTACTTTCTCTGCCTATCCAGTCTTCACCAAGGATCTGGTATGGGCAGATGTTGTTTGATGGTCTTGTTGCAGGATGTAAACTGTTCCAAATAAAGCTGCCTTTTGCAATTGACTGATGGTTATTTTGTCATTGCTGATGCCATTCAAGTGGTGCTTCAGTTGTTTTGGGATTGTACCCAAAGTGCCTACTACTATTGGTGGCACAGTATCAGGGCTGAGAGTGGAGTTAAATTTGGTTTTCCTCCATTGTGGGGAAGACTACCTTACTCCCTACTCCATCAAATCTTTGGATGAGGACCTATCTATGATTCTTCATTACTGGTATAAAAGCATTGCCCATTACTCATTCTCCTATGTTTCCACATCATAATTAAGTGGTTTGCATGGAACACTTAAAGCTAGGGTTGAGCATTGCTTTTCTTCTCTTAGCCGTCCTGTTCTCCCATTGCTCAACAGATTCTGGAGAGCAATTCCTCACTGCAAATTGAGCAGACAACCCAAAAATAGATCTCACACCAATTTTCTGCCCACTGCCCTCACTCATCATTTGCTGACATGAAGGAGGAGAGAAAAAGAAAGAGGCAGTGGACAGCAGGCAAAGAATTTACTCAGTAAGGGATGAACTCATTTGGGATCTGGGAGAGAAGCCAACCTCAGAAGAATCTTTATGTAGGCAGTTGGGTGGGATAACGCACCCATAGATCTTGATCTATTGCCATAACTGAAAGTGCTAGAGGCTTCAGTGACAGAGCTTGAAATTCAGATAGAAGACTATATATGCAAGATGACCATTGCTCCCATGCTTACCTGTCCTTATAGGACCGACAATGGTTCTTCTCTGGGGAGAAGAAGCCTTCTCTGTGGGGGCTCCAACCCAATGAACTTCCACCA
>JANHFP010000558.1:602407-618954 GCA_032468135.1 Calamaria suluensis | reverse complement strand
ATTATTGGAATATTATTATCATCATCATTAATACCATTATTGTTATTATTACTATCACTACCAAAATTATTATTATTCTCCTTTTTCTTCTTATTAATATTACTATTACTATTATCATTATTATCATTATCATCATTATCATTATTATTAATATTATTATTAATCATTATTATCATTATCATCATCATCATTATAACATAATTAGAATCACAGCTACTCATAAAAATTGTAAAAAAATGTTTTATTGTAAAAACTCAATAAAAACATTAAAAAAAAAAGTATGCATGCACACAATGAACTGGTGGTAAAAATATTGGAAACCCACCTCCGGACTGTTCCATTACTTCCAGTTGGTCTTTTGGGTAAGCTAACATTTTATAAGATAAAATCTTCCCAAAATCTTCAATAAATGCAGAAAAGCCAAATATTTTTAATTACAAATTGAATCTCTGGCATTTTGATGCTGCAGTTTAAATGCTTTTGAGGGGGAAACTGTACTTGCTGTTATTGTTCCCTATTTTCCTATCTGTATATAAGCAATTTTTCAAAGACTCCAGGGACACAACATTTACATTGTACTTAGTGTTAGAAAGCAAATCCATACTATTGCCACTCTCACTGAAATTACATGGTAATTAACGAAGAATTGGTCTCCTGACCCCAAACCCTCCAGTTCTTTTAACCTAATAACTAAAGCCTCTGGATATTCTGCATATCCAAGGGGAACATTATTTAACAGTGCTTTGTCAAATTTAAAATGCAAGCAGCACTGTCTGGAATGGAACTGTGAATGTAATTAATGGGCCATAGAACTGTGCCGGTCCTGGATATAAACTATCTTTTAAGTTTAAATTTAAGTTTTGGTTACTACAAATGCACTGCTTTTTGTACGGTACTTTCCCAATTTTAAGCATGTTTTAGGACTGAAATTTAAATGTGCAATTAATTTAAATTAGATTAGGCTATTCTGAATTGGGGTTCAATTTTACTTTGCTACTCTAACATGGCTATCAAGTACAAACCACATTGACCTAAAGGTACGGTTGTTGCAGTGCATCAGTCCCTATCCTAAAGCTTGCATTCACAAAATCACAATAATAAAAGCTTAACAGCCATATGCATCTGGGCTGCAAGTTAATCACCTCTGGCATAAGCTTTCATGAGTCACTTAACAAAATAACAGAATAATAGAGGTGGAAGGGGCCTCAAAGCTCTTCTAGTTTTTAAAAATATATGATTTTTCTTTTTTTTCATGATAGATGTGATGTGTCAGTTGTTATATTGTATGTTGCTGTTGTTTTTCTTATTTGTGTGTAGTTGTATTATGTTTGTATATAGTATTTGTTGATTTATTTCTGTGTGAAAACTAATAAAGATTATTTTTTTTAAAAAAAATAACTGAATAATACAGGTGGAAAGGGCCTCAGAGCTATTCTAGTCCAATCCCATTCTCAAGCAGGACTCTCCAACCTTGGCAACGTTTGTGGACTTCAACTCCCAGAGTTCCTCAGCCAGCTTTGCTCTGGGAGTTGAAGTCCACATGTCTTAAAGTTGCCAAGGTTGGAGAGCCCTGTCCTATACTATTCCAGAAAATGGCTGTCCAGCCTTTTATGGAGCATCCACAACTTCAGCCATATAATAGATTTCTGTAAAATTATCTGTAATTGAAGGTATTAGCTTATGTCAACAAACTGGGATATGAAGATAAAAATTGCCATTTCTGATCACTACAAAAAACATATACTAGGTTATAGTACTGGTGCCATGATGTATCCCAATGAGCACAGACATGTCTTCACTGTATAAAATTGTTTATACAAAAGATAAATGGCATACATACATACATACATACATACACACACACACACACACACACACACACACACACACACACACACACAAAACTATTATATAAATAAGAGTTTTGCTACAGATATTACAGAAGCTGCTCATAGTGAAGAAAATCCCTGAAAGCAAGCTGTGAAGCTCAGCTATCTAGATAGCAGATCCAAGGTTCAAATTGTACTTATTTCTCTGGCCTGTTCATTGTAACATAGATATTTATGTACTTAGTGCTATAAGTAACCCAGTTGGGTCTCAAGCTCTTTGTCTGTGACCTTGCTTGCTCTAGTCATCACTATTCTCTTCTCAGCCTTGAGGAAGAAGCAGGATATCTGCTTTAAATGTATATAATAGTTCTGTGTAATCTAAAAACTACTGCCTTATCTGCATTAGTCCTTACAAGCTTTTTCTTTAACCTGCTGCAATGGTTGCTCTTGTTCCTTGCAATTTAAGATCAGTGTTATATTTAGATCTGCATTGTAATCATTTGCAATGTGAAATACAGATTTTAATTAAAATTCTCGATTTCTTCCATTGGTTATCGTATCATGAAATACTTCAAAAATGACATACTACTGATTGCAATACATTTTCAGGATTGTTTTGTAAAAAGTTATCAGAACAATTATAATTAGATGTATAAGGGGAGGAGAATGGGACACGGTGGCTCAGTGGGTAAGACATCTGAGCTTGTGGATCGGAAGGTCGACAGTTCAGCGGTTTGAATCCTTAGTGTCATGTAATGGGGTGATCTCCCATTACTTGTCCCAGCTTCTGCCAACCTAGCAGTTCCGAAACGACGAAAAAATGCAAGTAGAAAAAATAGGGAAGGTAACAGCATTCCATGCACCTTTTGCATTTAGTCATGCCAGCCAGATGACCAGGGGACATCTTCGGACAACGCTGGCTCTTCGGCTTTGAAAGAGATGAGTACTGCCCCTTAGAGTCGGAAATGACTAGCACATATGTACAAGGGAAACCTTTACCTTATATGGGAAGGAGGAATAGTTCAGTTATGCCTGATCTTTGTTTAAATTGTTCAAATCTAGATAGAGAGAATAAAATAGCACAAATTCAAAACTGGCAAAGACTAATCTGGATGGTCTATTGTTATATGACATACACATGTTAAGCACCTGCCTTGAAATACCCTAAATCAACCTAGGAGAATTTCTGTTTCTTTTTACTATGATTTTCATGTACATGCATACACCAGAGAAACTTCAGATTTGGTTCCAGACCAATGGTTCCAAAGCAACCATTGCAATAAAGTGACTAAAGTGTGAATTTTTTTGTTTCCTAATGCATATAATTCACGAAAGTTATGTTTACGCATACAGTAGCATTGCATCTACAAAATCCAATGTACATACTTTAATTTAAACTACTTCATTACTATAAACGCTAATCATTATCTGATTACTTCAGCGAATTGCAAGTTTACTGATGGTGGGGCTTGCAAAAATCCACAATATCTGCGGAGTGCAATAAAGCAAAATGCAGATAAAATGAGATATGCTGATAGTTGCCATTTAGAATATGTTTCATATGGTTCTTGAACTACAATACCACAGTAAATAGTACAGTAAAGAACTGCAGTCATTGATAACCACATCATCCATTATTTTATTTTGTTACTTACATATTTGTCTTGAACATCTGATGCCAAATAGACTGTTCCCATAGAAAAAAATATGTTCCAAAAAAAGCAATAACACATGGTGACTTTGTGCTCAGTGCAATGCACTTCTGACAAAAAATACTTATTGTAACAATTTCTAATTGCTTACAATTTATTCTGAAATAATCAATGGCACTATGTCATTTCAAAGCAAAAGGCAGACTATCTTCCAACTTAAATTAACTTGCAGATTACAGTAGATATTTATAGTTTTCTGAAACTACCAAATACATTATTAAAGGTATTTTATAGTCAACTGGAGCAATTTCTTAGTATCATTTTCTGTTATAAGCTTTGTGAATTCAGCTGATTGCTGGGAAAGCAGACATTCAATCATATATTTTTAAACCATCCAGTTATTTTTAAAGTAGGAACATGCATATATAATACAAATAGGGCTGTCATTTTTTTCCTCTGACTTTGTTCCTATGTTTGATCCATAGACATTTAGCTAGTGCAGAACTTTACTTTGAATCAGGAAAAATATAAACAAGTATGCTACATTTGTGTTATGGCACAAATAATGTAGCCTCAACAGGAAAAGGTTGCCACTCTAGTTTCTGACCTATAATTAGTTATTTCATTTCAATCGAGGAAGTTCTTCTCCTTCTAGCATCATCAGATTAGATCAAGGAAACCATCTCTCTTCAACCTGGCAACCTGCAAACTGCTAGCTAAGAATTTGTGAACTTATAGCTCATAAAATCTGATGTGCCAAAACATTTCAATGTGCCACATCAGAGAAGGCCTCCATAACAAGTGACCTTTGTAAGAAAATCTAATTCACTGCAATGGTATTTGCAAGTACCTCAGTAGTACAAAGCACCTCCCCACATATATATATTATTCTAAGATGTTCAAGTGATCATTTTATAGTGTGTACTTTCTTAGCAAATACATTTGCTTCTTAGATTCTTCTGCATTCAAGGACAAAAAGTAAATATGGCTTAGAGGAGGTATATCTGAATTCTAGTACTATTCTATATTCCAGACACAGTAGCTGTTGGCTGTCTCTGATAATTTAACAGACAAGACCAGATGCACTCTGATATGATAAGAAAAGGAAAGACAATATGGAAATTATACATGTGTGTGTATATGTGTGGGTGTGTATACATATGTATATATAGTCAAAACATCATAATTCCTTGTCTGTTATTTACCTCCTTACAAGCACTTTAAAATGTACAGATATGACACCAATGGCTGGATGTATTTAGAAATCAAAATTAAGAAGATGCCATAAAGAAAACCAACATGTTTAAAAGAGATTTCAAGAAAGCACCCTTCAGTTCAATTGTTCCATAAAGCATTAAATAAGAGAATGCAATACATGAGAACCATCAAAAGGGAGCACTTTTGAGCCACTGAAACAGCAAAACAGGACTGAAAACTTCAATCTCCAAGCTGTAGACAATGATACCATCGCCGTATTTTATGTGCTAAAATGATCATTAAAAATTAAGCACCACATAGAAGCTGCCATTTAGAATATTAATTTACCTTTACTAATCATCTTTTTAACTTGAGGCTAAAACAGTTCACTCACCATCCATGTACTCTGGCTTAGTCCATGAAATGTTAAAAGAGTCAGAGGAATATGACTGGACTTTAGGAGCTGGAACCCCTTCTGGGCCAGTTTTCATTGTTTTCACTGAAATAGTTTCGCTGATTGCACATCCACCTGTAGTGCAGGCCTTTGGAAAAAGAGAGAGAGAGAGAGATCAATACTAAAACCTGACATGGAACATATCCCTAGTGTATGCTCTTCAGAAAAGGAAATGTAAAAGGAATCTAGTCGTTTTTTTAAAAGGTTGGTTTTTTTATCCTGCATTTATTTTTATAAATAAATCAAGGCGATGAACATACAGTACCTAATCCTCCTATTTTCTACCCAACAACAACTCTGTGAGGTAGGCTGAGCTGAGAGAGAGAGAGAGTGACTGGCCCCAGGTTACTCAGCTGGCTTTTATATCTAAGGCAGGACTAGAACTCACAGTCTCGTGGTTTCTGCCTGGAGAAAGACCACTTCAAGAGTGGTCTTTATATGTTTAGTTCTCAGAGCAACACAATTCGTTTCTTTCTGCAGTCCTGTGTTTGTTTGCAAGGAATTCCAATCATTTCAAGAGTCTTTCCCAAGGACTCGGGGCACTCCAGAAAAGAAGGCTGTTATGAAAGAGCCTTCCCTGCTGCCGCCATTCAGGAATCCTCCATCCAGGAATCAGAACAGGAAAGAAAATTCATTGGCATGAAAAAAGTATCCTGTAGAAGAGGATCATAAATCCTTCCATCCCCCACCATCCAGATAGAGCTGAAGAAGCTTCTTGGATGAGAAGCAAAACAAGAAATAGAAAAAAAACAAAAAAGTCCAGTTGCCTCCTCGAAAAGGGGCAATCATGAGCTGGATGACTGAGAATTTCCATAGACTCCTGCAGAACAGCATCAGTTTCTTAGATGCAAAGTCAGAATTGAACTATCTAGTACTGTCTTTCCTTATTTAACATTTTCTAACACCCTTGTGTTTCACATTATAGTGGAAGGGGGTATTAAAATTTGTTTATGGAATAGGTAGAGACCATATTGTTTATGGAATAGGTAGAGATAGGGGTGAAGTCTAAAAATTGTTGCCACCGGTTCTGTGGGCGTGGCTTGGGCATGGCTTGGGGGGGCGTGGCCAAGTTGACATCATGCATGTCACTCAATCACATCATTCTGCCCAAGCTAATTTCAGAGCATTCTCTTGCCCCACTCTCAAGCCTGGAGGGCTGTGCATCCCCTCCCACTAATCCTCCGTAAAAACCGCCTGCCTGGTTTCTGCAAAGGCAGACCTCCCCTGTAAGGCGATCCAAAGAGGGGAGGGGAATGCTGCAGCAAAAGGGGGCACGGAAGGCAGGCAAGCATGACAGGTCCGCAGATCAATTTGGGGGCATGGCCAGCCAGCAATCACTACCGGTTCTGCGAACCAGCCCCAATCTCTGCTACCAGTCCTACCAAACTGGTCCGAACCGGTAGCATTTCACCCCTGGTAGAGGCATAAATGTTTCTAGATGTCTTTCCCCATCTCCCTCCTTGGGGGTGATGGGAGGTTGTCATATTGGGTTTCTTTGGAGCAGGTGAAACAGAAAGATACTGAAACATATGTTTCTTGATTCAGCTCACTAGGTGGAAGCACCTAGCCAATCTCAACTGATCTTGAAAAAAATGGAATAAGGGTCAAGATCTTTTTATCACTTGAATGGAAGACAACTAGGAAATACAAAATCTCTAAACTAGACCAGGAGGTTAAAAAAAACCCACAAAAACATCCCTGAAGGAAGAAATAAAAACCACTTCCCGACTGTTCATACAAGTCTCCCTGTATGAAAATGTTCATGTAACCTCTAGGAATCAAGGCTAACTTTACCTTTCAATGTCTTTTCCTTCCACATATTTTAGTTCTTCAGATAACATTTGCGGTATTTTATATTTGGCATAATTATAACATTTCAGCTTTATAACTACATTCATTTCATTAAAATACTGTAAGAGTATACTGTTTGGTATTGGACAGGAAACTACAGCATCTACGGCTGAAGTTGCCTAAAAGCAAAATTCTATATGTTTTCCTTGGATTGCAGGCAAAGGGGATTGGATCCTATGGATTATTTTGCTGAAAGACCAGCTCTATCATCTTCTCTCCTTTGAGTATTTTGCCTCACATTGACTTAAAATTAAAATAGTGAAGAATGTATGTAGTTCAGTCTTCAATTGTTGGATTCCTGGTGTTCTCTGAGCTGAGGCTGTCACATAACCTGATTATGAAACATCTGCAAGAAGAAAGGCAAGCTCAGGGAACCACAAGAACCCAAAAACTTTAAAGTAAGTAGAAGTAGAATAACAGAGTTGGAAGGGACCTTGGAGGTCTTCTAGTCCAACCTCCTGCTTAGGCAGGAGACCCCTATACCATTTCAGAAGAGTGTTGTCTTAATTTGATTCTCCCTTACCCAGCATCCATTAATTTTCTTTTTCTTGGAATTGTGTTCCTTTCAGATTGTACGCTGAAGATCTAAGACAGTCATTATTGTTTTTTCCCTTTTGGAACCTTTATAGTTGAAAAGTAGAGAAAAAATGATTTAAATAAATGTACCTGCCTATTCTGCAAGTCCCACTAGTTCAATGGGGCCCACTCCTAAATAAATATATTCAGGATTGCTATCTTGGTAGGTACATTGTTATTATTTTATATTTCTTTCTAGGTAGATGTGCTAACTTTTAGGTAGATGTGTCTCTCTCTTGGCATTGCTTCCTTCCATTTTCACATATAAGGTTAAAATGCCTTTGCCAACGTATCTTGTAATGGGACAGGGTGGCTCAGTGGGTAAGGCAGCTGAGCTTGTCGATCAGAAGGTTGGCAGTTCAGAGGTTCGAATCCCTAGTGCCGTGTAATGGGGTGAGCACCTGTTACTTGTCCCAGCTTCTGCCAACCTAGCAGTTTTGAAAGCACGTCAAAATGCAAGTAGAAAAAATAGGGACCAATTTAGGTGGGAAGGTAACAGCGTTCTGTGCTTTGGTCGTGCTGGCCACATGACCACAGAGACATCTTTGGACAGTGCTGGCTCTTTGGCTTTGAAACGGAGATGATCACTGCCCCCTAGAGTCAAAAACAACTAACACATATGTGTGAGGGAAACCTTTACCTTTTTTAACTTATCTTGGAAGAATTAAGTTTGGGACAATACATGTCTTAGAAGCTTTTCAGCACACAATATTTTCAACACACAAGATTTTGACAGGCCTTACCTCACATAGTCAAAAGGTGAATTTAGTATATTGTCAGCTATACTCAATCTGCTGACCAGAAAAAAAATCAACACCCTCCAAACCATTGGTTTTGGTCTCTGTCTTTGCCACTAAATTTGAACACTTTATAAATGGCAGTCCAATTAGCATTCATATTTTTTGCATAAAAAAATCCTAACCCCCTCAAAGCATCTAAGAAGAAAGAACTGCCAGTGAAAAGTGCATGTAATACAGTTTGAAAACTTTAGAGTTGCGAGGGGAAAAAAAAACTCCATCTGAAAGAATTATAGTAAACTGATTTGCATTTTACAATGCATTGACCATTTCAACAATTATATACTGTACATTTAGGTGATGATAAACACAATTTTTCTATATCTTAGAACAGGAAGAGAGAATTTCCTTCAGATTTGTCACAGGAATGCCTGTGTGTTCAAAACTTTGCTCAGCTAATCTCAGTAGTAAAGTCTTTTTCACTGATTCTCACATTCTTAGTCGCACACCCAGAGATTAGTAGATAAAGGGAGCTAAGAGTCTCTTGTATCTTACATTGCTTTTTTAGGAGAATATGCTTATATGCAGACTTAAGTGCTAAGGAATGGGGAGAGGATATCTTAATTTAAATAATCAATATAGGGAGACAACAGACAGCTACTGAACAGTTCAACTGTTAAACCTTCAATCCTTGTGGGCCCAGACTGGAATTCCACTATGAAGGACAAGGAGAGGATGAGGTGGTGCATAAAAGGAAGCCTCTCTTGCTCTAAGAACCGAGAAGGCTTTTGAGAAAAATCTGGGGAACAAAGGTAGGAAAAGATGAAATGCATTGCTAAAGCATGTCAATGAAAGCCGGATTGTAGCATAATACTTACATTACAATGTTGCATATATAAGAAATTATAACTATCAAAATCCCCTAAACAAAGATGTGGGAGAAGAATTGGTGCTCCTTCAACTGTAGCGAGCCACATTTATACCAAAAAGATGACACACATACACTCATGCCACACACAGACAGACAGTGATATGATAAAACTAAAGCTATTAGTCTGTGGTCTGAAGAGAATGTGGTAGCGCAGTGGTTAGAATGAAATATTGCTGGTGGAGGAGAAGCTTCTGGGTTGGTTCCGTGGATGGATGTGTCCAGAGTCCGCTTCGCCGGTGGGCTCTTCGGAGCCTAGGCTGCCTTGGAGGGGCAGCCGACCTCAGGAGCATCTTCTGGGGTACCTAGGGTGATGTCAGTCGCCCTAGGGGTGCCCAGATAAGCCCCAGGAGCTGGGAAATTGGAGGCAGCCGACTGCTGATGGCCGCCATTACCAGGGCAGTGACAAGCGGAGAAAAGAAAGTGATGTCTGATGGCTTGTGTATTGGAGGTGAAACTTTGTTTCTTTTGGGCTGAAGGTAGATGGCTGCTTTGAGAGTGAAGTGTATTCCACTTCAGAAGATTTGAAAGAAAGATTTGGAAGGGGAAAGGGACGATTCCCCCCCCCCTTTTCATGGATGGTGTTTGGCGTTTTAGGCTTTTTTCCCTTCTTTGAAGTGATAATTTGAGAAGTATATTTTAATATAAGCAATTAATATTGAGTCCAACTGATGCTCAATGGAACATTTAATATGTAGAATTTATTATATGATATGAAAGTATTGGTATATTTTATACTTAGTAGTATTGTTCTGATGAAGAAATTATATAAATAATAGAATGTTATTTGATATACTGTATTATTGATACTGGCACAAATAACCTCGAATAACAAGCTGTTGTTCTAAAATGGTTTATATATTTCCTCATACCTTTTCTCCTTTGTATGAAAAAGACAAATAAAAAGCATTAAAAAAAGAATGAAATATTGCAGGTTAATTCTACTGACTGCCAGGGGTTCAATCGTCACAGGCTCAAGGCTGAGTCAGCCTTCCAAGGTTGGTAAAATGAGGAGCCAGATTGTTGGGGGCAATATGTTGACTCTGTAAACAGCTTAGATCTAAGTGCTATTGCTATTATCACAAGTAGGTATATATCAACAATAAAATTGTCAACAGCAGCATTTGGATGATGAAGTTATTATCTGAGTTTCACCATTTGCCCACTGCTTAATTTGTACCCATAACACTTTGTTTCTCAAAGTATTGACGATAGCTTGGATATTGGGGTATGTAGTCAAACACATCCAGAGTGCAGCCATTTTATAAAAAGTTCTGCTAGCAGATTTAATGGAGTGGCATACTGATTTGTACTCTTGGCCTGAGTACTTGCATTTCTTTTTTTTTTCCTGAAACATTTCTTTTGGACAATCCGTAGCCTTGGCAGAGGTTCAGAAAGCACTGCCATTTATTTGAATTTAACACAGTAACAGAGTTAGAAGGACCTTGGAGGTTTCTGAGTTCAACCTCCTGTCCAAACAGGAGACCGTAGAGTGATTCTCTCAATATATATACTTCTAGCGGCATTTAAGGAGATACATTATTTTATAGGTATAGGATAACAGCTTTAGGACATTAACTAAAAATCACTCACATCAGCCTAGAAGGTGCAGTGGTGGAATAGAATAGAATAGAATTGGAAGGGATCTTGGAGGTCTTCTAGTCCAACCCCCTGCCCAGGCAAGAAATCCTACACCACTTCAGACAAATGGTTATCCAACATCTTCTTAAAAACTTCCAGTGTTGGAGCATTGACAACTTCTGGAGGCAAGTTGTTCCACTGATTAATTGTTCTAACTGTCAGGAAATTTCTCCTTAGTTACAAGTTGCTTCTCTCCTTGATTAGTTTCCACCCATTGCTTCTTGCCTAAGCTCTAAGTGTATTCTGATGTCTAAAGTGAAGGACAGGCTCTCAATCGCTTCTAATAAATGGGAACCAGTGGTGGGTTGTTCACGGTTCAGTCCAGTTCTTGCGAACCAGTAGTAAAACTGGCGGGAGGCTTTGCCCACCTGCCCGGATGTCATAATAGATGATCTGTGCATGCGCAGAAGCATGCATGCTCCCATTGCAAACTGGCAGTAAAGGTAAGTGGAACCCACCTCTAACGGGGAGGTCTCTATCCTGCCTGCCTCAAGGAGAATAGCCAGGTTTTAAAGGCTTTCCTGAACAGTATCAGGGTGGGAGCTGTCTGGCTCGCAAGGGGGATTAAAGATAAAAGTTTAAGAACTCAATTCCTGGCCCCTGCACCCAATTAGGTCTGTAGGAAGAAATGGTGTGGCATGACTACTTCTGAAAGTTGTTCTTTGAATTATCTACTCTAAGAAATCAAGGAAATTCTTGGCTAAGGGAATTCTTGGGTTGATCCCCCATCCAAGGCAGTTACCTGTTAATTCAACCAAGGCTGATCCTGTCTTAACTTCTGAGATCAGATCAGTTCCTCTCTAAGTCCTTCTTTTGGTAAAAACAAGCAACCGAACAAAAAAACCTCTCTGTGTTATGAAATTAATCTTCTGCCTCAACAGTTACATTGCAAGTTGAATTGTTAAAAAAAATCAGTGTTATTGGTTTTTTTCTTTTTTTAAAAAATAATAAACTTTGCTGAGGTAGGTCAGTACCACAATCTTATCATTATTGCACTGAAATTCTTCCCGTTTTACTAATATCCATTGGTTAGGAACCTAAAAAGAAACAGCAATTTTTATTCTCCTGAATATTTGTGAGCTGCTTAAAGTCAAGGATGGGAATGGGTGGTAAGTAAAAGTTGAATTAAGTGTTAACTGTTGTAGTTACTATGATAAAATAGATAAAGGCCATATTTTATTATTGTGCATTTCAAGTCATAATTAATTTGAAGGTCTTTGTTCAGTTGGACTTTGAATCAAAGCCTTATTGTTATTGGAACGTAGACTGTTTCCTTGTGGCATAATCTGGCACAATATTTAGAGCATTCAAGAGCATGTTGAGCAAAATGAATGCATACAGAGTGTCTACACATAAATGTAAATGTATTCATAATCAAGAGCAGAATATTTTCTATGGCATTTATGAAGGCAAATGTCCTTATATAGGTATTACTATAAAATGATGAGAGTGTTTAAAACAAACAGGGACAATCTCATGTTTATATTCAAGATATTTTCAGTTGGCTCATGAAACTTAAACTGTTCTTTAATCAAAAAGCAAAAGGAAATGACTGCACAAAATAATAGCAATGACATTTAAAAGACATTTTTAAGTGTTTGTAGTTTGCAATAAATATTTTTTATTCTAGTTTCACCATTGTAAGTTTCTACAGAGAAGCAGGAGAGAGAGAGAGAGAGAGAGAGAGAGAGAGAGAGAATTACCACCTTCTTTGATATAGGGAACAATTATTATCACTTTAATGACTGTATTTCTGAGTATGTTCATAAACATCACAAATCTTTCTGGGAATTTTCTACCTTGAAGCTAAAACCTACAGTATGATTCTCTAATCTTTGAGCTACAATTCTCATCAACCCTGACCTGGCTGAAGATACACAAAGATTACAGGTGCCCTAACCCTGCTCTTCCATCAACCCATTCCTTTCTCCAGACCTCCAGGCAATTGATCCTAGGAATCTCTTCCTATTCTTTGTACAAGAAAGTGGTAACAGCAGCACCAAACAGGCTACAGGACCTTGAGAAATAAACATCCGGAATTCTTAGACCTAGTAACTTTAGAAAATACTGCATTTCCAAAGAGCTTTGGTTTCTGGGGGCCTTAGTAAGAGTACACTGGAATTGATTCTGAATGATGCAATAGAAGGCAAGATCATTTCTGAAAACAAGAAAGTAGAACAGCTGAAAAAAAACAGCTTTTGTTAGGAGACTTGCAAATCTCAATTTGTCTGTAGGAGTTGCAGTAGTGCATGATCAACTGTGAAAGAGCTAAATTTTAGGGTAAGAGCTTTATGATATCTGCATCTAAAAAGACTGGTGACATCTTGAACATTTCTTTTTTTAATATGAATGTAATCCCTTTAATGGGACGCGGTGGGTCAGTGACTAAGACAGCTGAGCTTGTGGATCGGAAGGTCGGCAGTTCAGTGGTTCAAATCTCTAGTGCCGCATAATGGGGTGAGCTCCCGTTACTTGTCTCACCTTCTGCCAACCTAGCAGTTTCGAAAGAACATTAAAAATGCAAGTAGAAAAAATAGGGACCACCTTTGGTGGGAAGGTAATAGCATTCCGTGCGCCTTTGGCGTTTAGTCATGCCAGCCACATGACCACGGAGACGTGTTCGGACAGCGCTGGCTCTTCAGCTTTGAAATGGAGATGAGCACTGGCCCCTAGAGCCGGAAACGATGAGCACATATATGCAAGGGAAACCTTTACCTTTACCTTAATCCCTTAAATGAGTTCAAAACATTTTAATTATTTTTTACTGAAGAAAGAAAGAACCAGAATCTCATAATGGTAAAAGATGTTGGAAAAGAAAAGGGAGAGCAAGATTTTAGCCCATCCTCAATCATAAACGTTTTTGGGCAACTTTGGGCCAGTCATTGTCTCTGAGTCCAACTATCTCAGAGTGTTGCTGCTTTGAAACCAGAGAAGGAAATGTACACCACCTTGAGGTCTTGAATGAAAAACTGGATACATATCTACATTTTGTTTACTAATAACCAGGCTGGGATACCCAATTCACTAAAGGAAGAAGTACAATGAGGCCATTTTCCCCCCAGATCTGCTTGTTACTGCTATGATTTTTTTGCAGTGAATTGCCAAATATATTCCCTCTCTGTGATCCAATTTGTTTTGGGTCATAGAAGACTTGATTTTCCCCACACCTATTTTGAAACAAACATTCAATTTATCTTTTTCCTTTAATGTGCTCTATGAAAACATAGCCAGTTTGACTTCCATCACAACAGATAAAAGAAAATATAGATAACACATATAGAAGCTATCATTTGCTCAGCTGTCACATTTATTACTTTCCCCAACTTACTGCTAACTTGATGAAGTATTCAGTACCAGGGGAAAGGTCTTTTATAGTATAGTTCTGAAAAAGATCTGTAGAGTTATAAATTGCATCCCAAACTATAGATTTTCCCTCTTTCTTGGCAATGTACAGGATAAAGCTGTATACTGTTCCATTTACTTCCTTTGGAATAGCCCACCTGCAAAAAGAAGCATCATATAATTATACAACAGTTAAAGAGGGCAGTGGGGGAATATACTTTGTAACGGTGATGGTGAACCTATGGCACATATGCCACCTGTGGCATGCAAAGCCATATTGGTGGGCACGTGAGCCAAGCTAATTTTTGGGCCTTCTGGGCTCACCAGAAGTCAGCAAACAGTCCATTTCCAGCATCTGGAGGGACTCTGGGCAGGGGAGGCTGTTTTCACCCTCCCCAGGCTCCTAGAAAGGATTTGGAGTCTGGGGAGAACAAAAAATGGGAATACTCGGCCCACTGTGCCATCGTGTATCAAAAGTGGGGGGAAAGCAGGGGGGTCGTGCATGTATGGGGGTGGGGCACATATAATTATGGGTGTGGGCACACATACGCACAATCCTCCTGGGTTGCCCCCACTTTTGGAATGCGATGGCAAAAAGGTTAGTCATCATTGCTGTATAATGTCTACATAGAGAGTGAAAGCTAATGTAGTCATCAAGCAATATGGGGCAAGTATTGAAGAACAAATAAAGCAACGTAGAAAACATTTTAATATCAAATTTGTAGCAGGGGCCCAAATTATTTTGATATTGTGTTTAGAGTGAAAATTATATCCTCATCAGATCAGAAAGTCGTCTTCCTTGTATTACTATATTTGCACTGAGTCTGTGGCCATACCTAGGTTATACTGATTGCACAAAGACTAATGGAAATTAACTTGGCAAACGGTAATCAAAGATTTACGGAGCCACTATACTATTACTAATCACTTCTGTGCATTTAATCATAGTAAATGTATGTCACAGACCTGATCTGTGATTTCATTCACTAGGATACTTGCATAAATTGATACTATACATGTCAGAGGTAGAAAAGGGACCTGGGCTTACATTATTTAACCCTTTCTTTATAGGGCCTGGTTTCCAAACTCTTCATCATCTTGGCATCTTTTTTGAACTTGCTCCAATTTGACACTGATCATTTGAACAATGGAACCCAGAACTAGACATAGTTTAACTGTAGTGCCCAGAATAAGAACTCAAGAGGAGAGCTATTACATTTACCAAGATTGTCCCATTTCAATAAGACTGAGGAAAAAGAGCAAATTTTACTTAACTGTGCTTCTAGTGTTCTAGCATCCAAAATTATCACATCTGGCACATCCACATGAACTGGTGGCAGCTCTGTTGTAAGCACTGTGACCTGGGTACTGTTTTTACAGCCAGCCATTGTGCAAGCAGAGATAAAAAACTGGTATGGTGTAGAAACTTTCAAATCTACAAAAAGGGGGACAATGGACATATTATTTGGATTTAATGAAGCATTAGAAAATATTTATCTGCCACGTCTCTACATCCCCCCCCCCCAAAAAAACAATCAGGACATTGTAAATGTCAATTACTTACCAATCTTATAAAAATAGCTCCTAAATTATAGTGGAAAAATGTAGAAAATGTAATCAGACAAATTAATAACAATAATATGTAGCTAAAATTATATTTTGGGCAATATTGGGATTCAGGTTTTAATGACCACCATCTAGACAACAAATTTCCTGGCAATTTGGCTGGCAACTTCAATTACATTGTGGTCAACTGGTAACTGAGTAGAGATAGGGCATCTGTTTTGTAGCCAGGTATTAGTCTTTAGCGAAACTGGCTTCTGATTGGCGCAGGTTGGTTAGGGGTGGTCTCTCACTGGCTCCTTGTGCCTGATTCTGATTGGTTGCTTCAGTGGTAGTGATTCTTGATTGGTCTTTTGCTCATGTCAGCTTCTGGTTGACCAGTCAATTGCCTGCAGTTTTGGTAGTGTACTTGACAGCATGGAAGAGAAGGCACACCAAGACTTTCAGGTAGGGATTTTGAAGATACTTAAGAGGAAATGTATCAATTTATAATTTTTAAAGGGTTGTGCACCACAACTTAGAGAGTTCAAGGTATCATTTGGTGATATAGGGGCATTTGGAGGGTCAGAGCTGATTTTTCTCATATTTTCCCCTAGAATGTTCAGGGTGGGAATGGCAGACCAACCTCTCCTGTTCTACATTTAACATCTCCCCTGCCCAGTCATCAATTGCTATTTTTCCAATCAGTTTTAGAGGTGATTGAAGTGGTCGAAGAAATGATAAGCCAGTTCAAGATACAACAGTAGATTTATTAACAACGAACTCACTAGCACTCTC
>JANHFP010000558.1:576232-586445 GCA_032468135.1 Calamaria suluensis | reverse complement strand
AGGAAGGAAGGAAGGAAGGAAGGAAAGAAGGAAGGAAGGAAGGAAGGAAGGAAGGAAGGAAGGAAGGAAGGAAGGAAAGAAAGAAAGAAGGAAAGAAGGAAGGAAAAAAAGGAAGTGTGGGAGGAGGGAAGCAGGAGAGGAAGGAAGGACCTACTAGACACAGCTTCAGAGGATAAAAGAGCATAGCAATCCAGAGCTGGAAGGGACCTGGAGGTCATCTAGTCCAACCCCCTGCTCCAGCAGGACAAGTGAGTTTCTGTTGTTTGAACTCCCTTCACATGACTACATAGCCACACCCATTCAGTCACATGACCACCAAGCCACGCCCACAGAATTGGTAGCAACCATTTTTAGATTTCACCCCAAAGAGGATAAAATGAATCAGTTTGCATTTTAGACCAAATTTACCTAAATCATACTTCCCAAAGCAACCCAAAGTAAAATTTACTTATTCTCTAATATTTGTTCCTTTCATTCCATAGCAATTGCTAAAATTAGTTTCTTCCATTCCTTAGTAATTGCAGAGCATTTCTTAGCTGCTATCTTTCCTAAAGTTACCTTTTGCCACGTATGTGTTGATATTGTAGTTTGGTGGGATGGGTTAAACATATAAGTTTAATTTTGAACCCAAACTGCATTCAAATTTTGTTTTAATCATATTTAATCACCGACACAGTGGATGAACACTAGCCTAAAACGCTGTTCACAAATTTGTCATGTTCTGTGAATGAACCACCTGGCTAATTCATTAAACTATAGTTCAAGAAACCAAGTTAGCATGCTGTGCAGAAACATTTCTTAAAAACTGTCAAAATATTTTTTTATTTTTTGGGGGAAAATATTACAGTCTGTCTGTCCTAAATTTGACTCAAACATGTTTTGTATGGAAAGCTGCTGCTTCAAAAACATAATATAGGTCAACTAAGAAGAGAATAACGTTGTAGAAAAATGGTCTCATTACAAATGTTGTCTAATCTTCTAAATTATTCTAAATTTCTGAAATCCAAATTGTCAAAAAGTTATAAGGTGATCTTCTGGTTTAATTTTCTTTCTTATACATTGCTGCCTGTTTACAGAGAGCATTATACCGGTAATATGTTAAGTTCCTTTGGCTTCCCATTATAATTACATCAAACTGCATCTTAGATTCCAAAATTGTTAGCATTTTATGGGACAGATATACTCATAGTCCTTATATAGCTTTGCCATAAACATTTGGTTCTAGTTAAAGATGATGCATTACAAAAAAGAATAACTACTGCACTCAAATTAAGTGAATGTAAATTGGACTATGCAAAGAAAACATCAGACTAAGTAAGACATAAATTTAATCTTTCTAGATGAAAGGTTCTGAAGTAGCAGAGGAAAGAGTTCATTACTGTTCTATTGATGCCATTACTTCAGATACTAAATTCCCTTACTGGAGAATCTCAGTATAAATGCAGCTCCAGAATGCTGGTATTGATGTCTTCTTTTGCCAGTCCATGGGAATGCATCTGATGGCATATATGTATGCATCGGGATTCATAATTTAAGAATAGTTTTATTATTTAAGCATCCCATAAACTGACAATGTTATTTATGATAAAGAGGGTCTTTGGTGCTCTCTGAGCTTCGTTGTTTTCTTGCATTTGCTTCATTAGGGTGCGTGCATAAGTGCACCTTCGTGCCTACCGTCCCTGCCCTACTGTTCCCATCTAATTGTAATCATCTCATGTGTTTATGGCTCTGCTTTGCCTATTTATATCTTTAATTGTGCCAATTTTTGTGCCAATGTCTATGTTTATACTATTACTTGTTTCCTTATACTGTTATTTGTTGACAAATTAAATGAAATAAAATAAAAAATAAAGTAAAAATTAGCCAAGCTAGGTAGCCTCAGTGCTAGGAAGGACTGTGGTTTGCTATCAGTTTATGTTCTAGTGCAGTGATGGTGAATCTTTTTTTCCTTGGGTGCCGAAAATGTGCAGGTCTGACAATGTGCACATATGTGCTGACACCCATAATGCCCCCCAGGCCTCCCCCCATGCATGTGCGCAACCCCCGTTTTGGTGCTATCAGGCTTCCCTGAAGCCTGCTGGTACCCAAAACAGGGCACTGGGGGCAGGGGGGGGGGCTGCACCCATCCCCATGCATGCATGCACAGCCTCCCTATCCCTCTGCACATGTGTGTGCCATCCTCAGTGCCTGCCATCAAGGTTCTAGTGTCTTGCGCCCTGTAAGTGTTCATGGGGATGGATTGTTTACTGTTGGCTTGTTGGAAGTTTCTTGATTGGGGTATTGCTCACTTGATTTTTGCTCTGATTATAGTTAGGGTTATATATGGTTAGTCAGTGGCATTTTGCAAAATGAATTGGCATCAGTATCTCTAATAATCTCCAAATCTAGCAATTAACTAGCTGGTTAACTTTAGCAGGGTTGCCAGCCAAAACTGCAAAAACATTTTCCAGAGCCTTCGAGAAACGTTTAGCTCCATCTATCTTCTGGGAACAGTGACAACCCTGCAGAGATGGCATACAACAAACAATCCAAGCTTTGATATGATCGTGGAATCAATAACGTCTCTTCCTACTGCCCCTTAAGCCCAAAACTCATTCATGGATAAGTCCGAACAAGAAATGAATTGAAGATGATCCATGAAATGATGAGTTGTATCCGGGACGCAGAAAAAATGCCAGAACTAAATGCCTTGTGGTTTTCAGCACTACACCCGAAATTTAGGCAAGAAGATTGGTAGACAATAGAATGGACAATCCACCTATTCCTGCATTGCACTACATCATCAGGAACAGAGATTTAAACATGGCAAATTGGATTGGATCTGACCAGGAAAATACAATTCTGACTATAGGCATTATTATTATTTTAAATACAAAATTACAACCAGCTTTGTTTCCGTATTTGTAGAAGACATGGGGCAGAAGGCGCACGAACACGCACACACAGAAAAGATTGATGGGGGTCTTGCAAAGAAGAAGATGAATGACTGTACAAGAACATAGAAAAACCTGGAGGGGGAATATTAATTGCATCTATACATTTGATAAATATTTATTTTTTACAGAAGAAAAATGCATACTAGTTTAAACTGTCATTATGTGACCCTATATCCTATTTCTCATATTATTAGCAATACATAATGCGGTAGTTTATATTCAAAAATAAAGCCAAAATGTATATACCTCATGTATTTATCTAGAAATAAACCAAGGTTACTATGGTTACTGAAAATCCATTACCTTTGAATACAGAATGAAAAAGTTTGACTTAAAGTGTGCACTATTTATTATAGTATACATCAAGAGCCTTCAGGGGGTTCTCTAACTGGACTCATTTTTCAGTGTCAGTAGTGACCAACCACACTAGTAGCTTATGGGATGTGCCTGGCAAAATATTTTAACTGAATGTATTGTAAAATGCTCCTTATCGACTACGAATGCAGAAATGCTATACTTATAAAGACTTTCACGAGTAGAATATGAGCTGCATCTTGTTCAACAAACTAAATTGTGGCCAGTTTAGGACTGATCAAATAAAGTGGGATAACAAAGCAGAGCAACTAACCAAATTAAGCTAGAGGCAACTCTCTGTGTTGTTGGAAGGGGGAGGAGGAGAGTTTGTGTGAGCAGATGCCAACAGCAGACACCAGCATCGCTATCTAACACATGCCAGCAGCTGCCAAGAAAACAGCTCCTTGGCAAGGTTCAAGGCAGATGCTTGCCTTGGTCCACATGGCTGAATTGGTGATCCAAAGCAGCACCAAGGAAAATTAAAAACTGAATGAGTTGCTACCCCTAGGTAACCTCCTGGCTAGAAGCCATAATTGTGGAAATATTCCGCTGAAGACACCTGTAATGTAAAGCCAGCCATGCTAATACCATCATTTAGTTTGCCTAGGTTCTTGTAATAAAAATGCATTCTACTGCCAAGATTTCAAAGGTCTGATCAACTTAACCTTGCCTGTCTGCCATGTATGCAAAGCAAGTTTAATTTCCTTTGTGATTCAGGATTTAGTCACTTGACAAAAGAATATTCAAACTCTCACCTCATACCAGTCAGGCCGCTTAATCTCTATCGCTAACTCAATTTTGAATGCTCTGCAAGGATTTTAGAGGAATTTCTGAATTTTCATGAGATTAAAATGTGGAGTGTAATCCAATTAGTCTGTAGTCTGAAGCTTTAAGCATATTTATCACACACAAAAACATATACAGGATCCTATTGTTAACTGCTTAAAACTTTAGAACGTTTAGTTTAAAATTGATTCTTTTCTGTATGAATAGTGTTGTGATAATAGTTCCTCTGATTAACTGTCACAAACAGATCTTTGTAATATTATCTCACGTCGATTGGCCCAATTACAAAAGGAATTTTTGATTATTCCAGGTCATTTTTTAACATAAAAGAACTGCTATGTCACAGGAATAAAACTGCAACCTATTCAATCCAGGAAATAGGAGTTTTTGTGAAACCGGATTACTCAGTAATAAACTAAGGATTTTCTCTGATTCGGTGTTTTGGAAATACTACAGTTATACTGTCAAGGTCTGAGCGACGTTATGAATCCTACAATCAGCACACATCACTCGCAAGTACAACGGCACGTGTCCATAATTTTTCATGACTCCTTCTGAATGCTTAAAATTTGCTTCCTCATTTTTCTCCTTATCAGAAAAGAGTGAGGAAACAAGAGAATTTTGGAACAAGAAAGTAAACAGTATATTAGTGTCCAGAATGTACGATGGCATGGATTGCTCAACCTTTGAAATCTTGCTTGATTCATTAATGATTATTCTGTAATTCTTCTCTCTAGTGAAACCCGTAAGCACTTTAAAGGAGACAGTTTTAAAACTGTATATTTTATGAATTTTACTAGCATTAACAACACAGGCTACATATTTGGGCATGTATACAGTTGTATAGCTATGTGGTATTTTATGCAGTGCCTCTAATATAAAAAAAAGTCAAAATGAATGCTGTAGTGTAAGTTTTTGAACTGCACTCCATACATGCATAGATAATGACAACACATGATATATACCAGACTTATGTAACATTAATAATAAGGTTCTTCAAACTGTAAGGTTTCTAGTGGGCAAAACACAGAGCAAATGATTATATAAGCTGTATTTTTGGTTTCAGGAAAATTGATAAGATATTGGAGTGTTTAAGATATTGGAATGTTTAAGTTAAAACATTGTGAATTTCACTATGATTTGAACATTCAAACATCATTTTATGATGTTTTTGTAGCTTTTGTTGATTGTATTTATTATTTGATATTTTTGATAATTTGTTAGTTCTTATAATGTTATGTAATATATATTGTTGTTGTAAGCCAGTTAAAGTCATCTGACTGAAGCATTTGTACTAAAACTATTTTAAAGAAACACACATGTAAATATGTGTTGAGTAGATCTTAACTTGAAAAAAAAGCTGTTGTGAGAAAGTGGATTATTTTACAGCATAACAGAAATATGAACTAGTAATAAGGGTGTTTTTAAAGGAACAGGATTAGAATATTGGAAACCATACAGGAAAGATTTGGTTGGCCTCCATTTGCCATGTATGTATATATTGTTCTTTGTTGGATTGTAGGGGTTCTTTGAACTTGGTTTTTCATTAGGCAGCTATTTCATTACCTCCCTAGGTAACAGCTCATGTTAGAAAATTGAGACTTATTGGTCAGTTGTAGAACATATACGTGCCTTAGCTACCAGTCTTATATGTGACTAGGAAGGCTACACTGCTGGGTGCTATTTTTTATGAGACTGACATATCACATACACCACAATTTCACAGAAAAGTATATATCCATCCAACCAACAGCATCAGAATCATTCTAGGCAGCCAACACTATGTACATCTACTCTGAAATAAAGCTGATTGAATTCAGTCGGGCTCATGTGTGAAGTGAGTATTGAGCTGCAATATTAATGAATTTCAGAAGAACTATCTGCCTAAACCAGCAATGAACTCATTAATTCAAGTTGAGTTTGTAATATCTAAATGCATTTTTTTTTAAAAAAAATCTCTGGACCCTCTCTATAGTGACGTTGCTTAAGCAGTCAGGAATATTCTGTGTGTTTACTTTAATACTTCTACCAAGAAATTAATATACACAGTGGCATTGCACAAATGACACACCGGTTGTCTCATGGTCTTGATGGAAGTACATCAATTCTGCTATTTGATGCATGCGTTGCCTTTTGCCTCCTTTCTCCCCATAGATAGAATAGAATAATAGAGTTGGAAGGGACCTTGGAGGTCTTCTAGTCCAACCTCCTGTCCAGGCAGGAAATCCTACACCACTTCAGATAAATGGTTATCCAACGTTTTCTTAAAAACTTCAAGTGTTGAAGTATTGACAACTTCTGACAAGAAGTCCTTGCACTGATTAATTGTTCTCACTGTCAGGAAATTTCTCCTTAGTTCTAAGTTGCTTCTCCCCTTGATTAGTTTCCACCCATTGCTTCTTGTCCTGCCCTCCGCTGCTTTGGAGAATAGCTTGACTCCCTCTTCTTTGGGGTAGCCCCTGAGATATTGGAACACAACATGTCTCCCCTAGTTCTTCTTTTCATTAAACTAGACATACCCAGTTCCTGCATCCGTTCTTCATATGTTTTAGTCTCCAGTCCCTTAATCATCTGGCCCAAATGACAGAATATTTTTGCATTTCTCTTGAAAGCACAGATCTCACAACGTTTATTATATGCCTTATTCCCTCATTTTATAAAATGACATAGACACACAGACACCCTCGTCCATTACCTAACATCTGGGTCATCTGAGTGTAAATAAAAGGCAAGGAAGATTCAAAACGAGTGGGAACTTACCAGAATCGGAGGCATATTCTCCAATGAATCGCTTCGTCAGAAAGCGCACTGTAAGGGCTGAAAAGAGAAAGTAAAGGAAGGGCCATGGGAATGTTGCTTTGGACACATGTTTTTTCTAAAGAAAATCTCTCTGGATTTTAGTCTCTTTCTTTTTTTTTTGTTCTCAGGCTTATCCAGCTAATAACTGAATTATGAGTCAGGCTACAAACCTATATATAGCAGTCAAGATACACGGTCCTTTCTATTCCTACGTTGCCTCCGTTCTGAAAATTGCATATTTGTTTTCGCTTCCCAATGGAATTGGCCGGTGCAATGCAAGGCTTATTTAGGTCCCAAGATGCAAACCAGAAATCAACTCTTGGTGCCGGAGTTGTTAAGGTGTATTTATACAAATGTGATCATTCCTACTTCACTGAAGACTTTTCAAATAGGAGCTTCACACACACACACACACACACACACACTGTACTTGGCTATTATAAAGACCACAATTTATTTACTCAAGCACACCAAGGGCTGCCTAAACTGGACTGCAATAATATGTATAATCACTAGATGGCAGCAAAAAGACATTGAAAAAACGTTGAGCCTGAAATAAAAAGCCAAGCAACAATGTCAAACTATTCCCTATCTCTAATTTCGAAGGCATGATGTTCCAACGAAAATATCTCTAGATTGCTGCCTTATTTCCTCCTAGGCATATACAACTAAACCTAGACTTTGAGTTCTGCTGTGAGCCTGTATATAGGGACACGGTGGCTCAGCGGGGTAAGGCAGCTGAGTTTGTCGGTCGGAAGGTCGGCAGTTCACCGGTTCGAATCCCTAGTGCTGTGTAATGGGGTGAGCTCCCGTTACTTGTCCCAGCTTCTGCCAATCTAGCAGTTTCGAAAGCACGTAGAAATGCAAGTAGAAAAAATAGGGACCACCTTTGGTGGGAAGGTAATAGCGTTCCGTGCGCCTTTGACATTGAGTCATGCCGGCCACATGACTTACAAAGACGTCTTTGGACAGCGCTGGCTCTTCAGCTTTGATACGGAGATGAGCACTGCCCCCTAGAGTCGGAAACAACTAGCACATATGTGCGAGGGAAACACTTACCTTTTACTATATAGTAATATTATAAAAGACCATTTAAAATCAAAGCATTATCGAAATATGTCCCGTGGTATAGAAAGAGAGGTTGTTTGGAAGAATAACCATAGCTCTTGTGGCAGGGTTTCAACAGCAAGATTTCCAGGAATGAGAGCAGAGATGACCTTTCCTTTCAGCTTGCTTAGAAACTGTCCACATGAGTGATTCATTGTGCCATTGCATTGCTGGGCTGATGTATGGCAGATAGCCTGTCCGCAAGAAAGACGCCCTTGTGATGTTGGTGCTGGAAGCTATAAATTCCTACTGTGATTGGCCTCTAGGTGTTGATTCACACGTTGCATAATATATAAAAAGAGGAGGCTTTGGTGTGGGTGAGGGAAGAAAGCAGGTTGATGGAGTGGTTCAGGACCTGGACCAGACAGAGCAAAAGGGTAACTTTTAGTTGTCGCTTGGCCATGGAAAGCCAGCTGGGTCCAGTCATTCTCTCTCTCTCAGCCCAACCTACCTCACAGAATTTTTTGTTGTGCGGAAAATAGAAGTCAGTTGCATTATCTATGTTACCTGGAGCTTTACCAAATACAGGCATTAAATCTCATGTTAAATAATGCGTAAAAATAAACTATACCATGAATGGATGAGCATGTAGGTTTTGCCAAAGTTGCTCTTGCAAAGAACTGCTGCCCTTGGTAGCATTTCAGTCTGATTGTACCTGGGACAGTTGCCCATGGAGAAATCCAGAAAGACCCTGGAACTGAGAAGCAGGAGGCCTATCTGAATTGTTCAGGAGACCTGGCAAGATGCTCACGGATCCCCTTCTCCTTACTCCCTGTCAGCCCTTCTTCAAGCACAGAGGAACAATCTGGGCTCTGAAACATCCTCAGGCAAGTATGGCAAGCATTAACATCTTCCCATTTTCAGTGCAATGCCTTTTTCTTGGCTAGAGATGGACATCTTAACGGAAGAATCTCTGCCTTGAAATCCTGTTCACAGCAGAGAAACTTTCCCTTAAAAGAATGTATTTCTGAGGATCAACAAACAAAGTTAATCATACAGAGGATATTAAGAATTTATGATGAATGTGAACCAACATCCACTACTCTTTGGAATCTCAGATAAAATACAAATGCATTATTATATTTAAAATGTTGGTTATCTTTCCCTCCCCTGTTCAACCTGCCAGGAATATAGTATTTCATTTATCGGTATGTATTATTTGTTTTATTTATTGTACTTATCAGATTTTGATGGCTGTCCATATTAAAAACGGCTCACAGGAATAAAATTCCATTAGCATTACAATCATAAACCACAAAATTAAAAGCAACAACCACCCAATGGTGCCTCAGTCTTATGTCCGTGGGATGTCCCAAAACCAACTCCAGATATTCTCATTTGGATATCTCCATAGCAAGTGAGAGAAACAAGTGAGTTCTGCTTATTCACACTAGGTTGATTGAATTTAGGAGATTCATTTCACTCATGGTTTTCTTTCTCCTGACTGTATCATCCCTTCTTGTCCCAGGTTGCCTGATGTGGTACTGAAAACCATATCATGGGTCCATGAGAGTCACTTCGGAAGACTGTGTTGTGTGTTTCTTTGTGTATGTGAAGCTTTTCCTCCCTTCATTGTGGGACAGGTGGCCCTGAGATTCCTTACCATCAAACAGTTTTATTATCCAATACAAATTAAGCAACCAGAACAGAAAGAGTCTACTAGAACATTTGAGGCTTCTCTAATTTCCCAGCCTGAGTTATACAAGGCTATTATTCATATTAGCCAAGCAAGTAAAACATTCTGATATTAGTCGTCCTTTTCAATCCCTCTCCTCACATTCACTTACAGGTTTTCACTGCATCCAAAGTCCTCAGCAGCCCTGTCTGAAGAACCAACAAAAGGTGCCGTTTGTGATCTTGGATATGGTAAAGATTTCCAACTCAATGAGGGGAAGAGATATTGACTATGCTAGGCACCGTGGTTGTTCTAGCCACAGTGGCTAATCTCAGAAGGGAGGGAAAAAAAGTTAGCCTTTTACATCCAGGGCAGCTGGGAGCCAGGCAAGCCTTTATAATATCCAGCCTCTTCTAGTCTCTCTCTCTCTCTCCCTCCCTCCCTCCCTCCTTCCACAGGCTGAGATTTGATTTCAGAAACAACAGCCAGCGGATTGGTCCAGACTTTTCTTCTTTCTCTCTCCTACATTTTGCCCGTCCCTCAACATTCTCTCCAGCACAGATTGGGGGAGCTTTGAGACTCTCTCTCTCTCTCTCTCTCTCTCTCTCTCTCTCTC
>JANHFP010000558.1:386908-398868 GCA_032468135.1 Calamaria suluensis | reverse complement strand
TCTTGTCATCAAGACCGTCATTAAGAGCATGGGGGGTACGGGCAAGGGGCCATCCCAAGGAAGGGGGGACATTCCTTTCAGGATGTCTTTCCAGATCACAGTCCCTTTTCTTTTGAGACTGAAGGTTGTCAATGTATGTGTTCTATCAATAATCTATAAGTAATATGACTAAAATTTGTTGCAATACTTTGTCCAATTCAAACTTCTGTATAATTGGTATTCCCATTGCTTAAAATATTTTCAAAAAGGAAGACTAAAATTCAGATATACTGTAAATTGTTCAATAGAGCCAGATGCAAGCTTTCTTAATCTCAGATTAAATTGGGATAAAGAGTTGCTTTCAGAGGCATTTGAGATTAAATCACAACTGATTACCCAAACAATTATTTGCATTAAAAATAGTGTATATGTACAGATGTGTAAACAGGCTGCATTCCAAGTATCACAGAAAGTTCAGTATAATTGACATGCTGCCTTTTCTTGGCTGCCTATTCTGGTTGGAATGATCTATCCTACTCTATTCTAATGACATCACACAAGGAAACACAGAAGCAAGGACAAGCAAAGCTGGCTGAGGAATTCGGGGAGTTGAAGTCCACAAGTCTTCAAATTGCCAAAGTTGGAGACTTCTGCTCTAAAGTGGTCATTGAATAGTTTACTCACATAAGAGTCGTAAACAAAATCTGCTACTTGTTATAGCGTGTGTATGCTTATAGTAACATAAGGAGGGGGGGTTGGAAAACCACTTTCCCAGTGCCTGAATCTTAACACCTAAATCTAGAGAGAGGTAGCTTGATCAGGGGTCCCCAATCCCCAGTCTACGGCCCTGTACCGTGCTGTGGCCAGTTTGGAACGGGACCGCGGAAGCATGTGCATGAGCCTCCATTTGTGAAACTGGCATGCATGCATGTGCTTGCCACTGGCATAAAAGTTATTCCTCTTCTTCTCCCCCCGTAGGTCTGCCTCACCGGAAAGGTTGGGCACCACTGGCTTAGATTTTCCTAGTCCAGTGCCACTGCCTGTTCAGTGTTTGCTTGTATTATATCTATCTCATACCTATCTCAATATCCCTTCTTCTCCAAATATTGAGTCCTTACTCCAGGTACATCTATAGCATTTCGAGATGTTGCTTTCATAAAACCCCTAAGCCTCTCCTTTCTAGTGTTCCAATAAGGAGCAGCATGTTAAAGGGTTCAGTCAGTAGGGAAAGATACTATAGATTAGGTGAGCAGAAAGAGTTAGAAATTGTGTGGCAGTTCAGCTGATTGGGACACAAAGTCTTTTTAAAAAAAGCCTCTAGCCTAAAAGTACAAATGTCTGTTTCTTGATGAAATAATTAAAAGCAAACAAACCTGTGAACCTACAGTCTTCCATTTGGCATTTCCCAATCAATACATGGGAACACTTAGTAAAAGCACTGTGACATAGAGAACACATTTTATTACACAGCAGAGTTCACCTGCCTGAAGTAATTGCTACATACATGCTTTAGAAAATATTCAGAGGTGGGTTCCCCCCTCTCTTTCTGTGAACAACCAGACCACTCACTGATGCATTGGAATTTCTTTTTCCATTTAGCATTTTAAGTACCTAATTAGAAACCCGACATATGAACCAAAGAACACACCAAGTTGTTTTAGGTTATACAAAACCATCAATTATGATTATTACCAATGATACATTAAGAGTATCAGGTGGTTGGTTTTTTTGTTGCTAATATCTTCCCTTTAATCAAAAATAAGATTAATTGGAGATGGTATGAGGTAAAGTGTTTATTTCTGAGTCTCAGAAACATAATAGAAATTCCTATTTTTGGAGGACACATGAAAAAGCATCAAGAGTTTGGTGTTTGCCTGAATCCAATATTCTGTTCACTGCATCTAGCTTCTTGGATACTCTAGATTTCCTCTCAATTCAAGAATTGAAAAATTGGGTTTAGGATAAGTGAAACCATTAGAATAACATCTGGGTCTCTTTATATTACGAATCAGAGCTACATTTTGGTTTTTCAGACATCCCTTAGTTCTCTTTTAGGTTCTTTTATTTCAAGTTCCTATAAATTGGGGCAATAATACTGGCTATGTTTTTCTCACTTTATCTTGTTTTATCTTTTTGTACAATACAGAGGAAGGGGAGTCAAGAAGGTTACTGTTAAACCAGTTCACTGATTTAGAGTACAAAAGAGCATTAATTATTATTGAATCAAGCCAGATGTTTATGCTAAGCTGATGATTTCAGTGAATGTCATTTTAAATCTCTGCAGGTCAGAGTAAAATACTGTCTCAGCCATTTCCAAATGTGTGAAGGTCTGCTGTCATTCAAAACATTTTTAAAAAGTGTATTTTTATACAAACTGTGCACGGTTTCTGACTTATCTATTTTAACAGTAAACATAATAAATAATGACAATTATGTGAACATCTCATAATGTTTTATAACTTTAATTTGGGGAAAAGCTTATCCAAATAAAATGAGAATCTGACATGACCACTAGAATGTGTACTATAACAACAGCTGCTTACGCTTACGCCAATTGGTTAAGCCATTTATATTTCTTGTGGATATTTTTTATTCTTCATTTTTGTTTGTTTTTCAATTAAAACTCTAATTAAAATGCAAAATGCTATATCCTATGATGAAGACAAATCAGAAAGTACAACTTCATTGTTGAAAACAATTTTCCTCCTATCAATCTGAAGATTCATGTGTCAATATCGTAGATGAACTGTTAATTACAAAATCAATTTAAAAAATTATTTCTAAAAATAGTCACGCATCCTGGCTCTCGTGGGGACAATTTGGGCAGAAGGCCTCATCTCACTAGGACCGCACCAAATCACAAGTCGTCATCCACAAGTAAGCAAAAGCAATCTGGTTTTTCATTTTTCAGCGCGGCTGAGCCCAGCCTGAGATTGATCGTCACATATGGCCCCAGAAAACAAACTGTCAATACCTTGAAAGCTGCAGAATTTGAACAAATAGCCATCCGCCCATTCAAGCCACTCATTGCATCCCATTTAACAGATTTTATTGACAGTTTCCTTCTTGTAATTAAAGGGAAAACTACTGGCCAGCAACCAAGATAAAGTTCAAAGATAGGGTCAAAACAAAAGCAGATGGAGGGGCACGGTGTGACTGTCAATGGTACATAGCATCAGAGCATGTTATCGACACACAGGTATCTAATGATCGGCACGTCATTAAAGAGGGATCTATCATGAACTTTATGCAAATGTTAAGAGGGACTTAAGACCACAATAAAGTGTTAAGAGAGGCACAAAGGAAAAAAACAACAGAGAACAAACGATTTTCCACTTATCAAACAGTGGCTCACTGCTTCAGCACTTTTAAGTTCAAATGCAGAGAAGAACCCTTTCTTGAATTCTTAGCCCTCTTCTGCACAAGTTACATTCGGCATTTAACCAACTAGCATAAAACAGTCAAATATGAACAGTTACTACAAGGTTAAAACATGGCTTGCTCCCTTCTCTAATAAAACCAGAGTTCACCTTCGGTATTGAGTTCACAATGTTTTAGTAGCTAGATTGAAGTAGATCATATATTGCATTTAGTTCATGGGCCCTTCCATTCCAGTGGGTTTTAGCAGACTGATTAGACTTATCTGGATTATGAAATGGACTTAAGCAGAATGACATTTATGTTTATTGAAAATCATCTTTCCTGTTAATACTGCCTGAATTTTATAGCATCTTTTAACCAAATTGGAAAGTCAGCATAAACAAATATTTATAATCACAGATCTTCCCTTAGTTTGAACTACCTTGTACCCTTAATTTGAACTACCTAGCCATTCAGTAATATTCTGCAGCAGTATGATTAAGAATTTCTTATTCTTAGACAGTCATATTTAGAAACTGTCATGCAGAAGGTATTAGAGGAAAGGGGAAAATGACATGAGCCATCATGCCAATCTGCCAACCTGAATTAGCAAGCGCGATAGCTTTGAGGGTGACAAACTCTTCTTTCTCCAGCTTCATGCTCTTGTATTTTTTTACCAGTTGCAGGATGGCATTGTTGAGGTCAAGAAGGCCTGCTAATTTAGACTGGTCTTCATCCATAATATAGTCTTCAGCATAGACAAGCTCATCCTCAAAGGAAAGTGATCGGTACACTACACCCAGAATTAAAATCTCCATCCAAGCACTCTGCAGAAGGCTCATCTGGTCAGCAAGCGATAAAGTGGAAAATCCTAAAGCGGGGAGGAAAGTACACAGAAACATAATTAAAATCATACTGGCCCCTCATAAGTCTCCATTATAACTTTACCCTTGTGCTTGCTTTTATTATGTAAGTTAGCAATGTGTATTTACAGAATCTGACGTCTCTTACCAGTAGACATAAAATAGTTAAAACAAAAGCACTTCAGATAAAAACAATTCAGTATATCTTGGGCTTATTGTAATTTTAGGTAGAGACATCTGTTGTATTTTATTCAGTATTTAAGAATGCATTTCCTCAAATAAATTGTTGAAAATTTTTACCCAGATTCAGTAGCATCTAATACGGCCTATATCAAATCGGGAAACAATAATTGTCATGGCTGAAGAGAAAGAATAAAATGTATGACAGTGCCTGTAATCTTATCTACACTGTTACTTACCACAGAGTAAGCGTCACTGAATTCAGTTACTTCTGCCTAGCCTTAATACCATATTTTAAAGATTTCAAGGTCTCCTTTGAAGGCAGAGTGTGTTTTTAAACAAAAATGGAGAAAAATCATTTTAAAGGAGAGGTAATTTGATACCTTAATAGAATTAAGTGATGATCACAATAACCAAGCAAAGTGCTTTTTGAACTTCAACCTCAGTAAGACCTACCCTTTCCAGAAGAGACGCTAATTATTTCTATAATAGCTTCTGCCTCTACCACACTGCTCAAATAGCAGAATGGCACATTAAAGTGCCAAGTGAATAGTAATCACACCATCACTTTGAGAGAGAGAAAGAGAGAGAGAAAGAGAGAGAGAGAGAAAGAGAGAGAAATATATAATAGCACGTCTTAATGAATTTAGGTTTTGCTTTTGTTTCACTATCTCTCCTTTCTTTTTTAATAGGATCACTAAGGGCAAACCTCTTTATAGCCGTACCTTTTCAGACACCTATTTACGGTAGCTGTTAATTTATTATATCTGCCTGAGAAAGCTCCTATCACAGGAGGTCCAAGCGAAGGAGAGATTTCCTGGGCTATCCATGAAATATCATACTTTGTCAGTTGGCACCTGCAACCACCCAGGAGTTAATAAAATCATCAAAAGGGATTAGTCAAGCTTCTCTTAAGGGGGTGGGGTGGGACTTAACACACGTCTAAAGCTTTCTGTGTGCGACCTATGGAGCTGCTCACATGCACATTGACAGGGATCCTACAGAAAGAAGAGGTCTTGGTTGTTGCTGCTCATTTATCTTAAAACACACAGAATTTTGCCAAAACACCATGGTGAAAACATGAGGCACAAGAATTAGTCATCAATTTAGATTCAGCCTGCTGCACTTGGAAGCGAATGCATTCCAATTAAAAGAAATCCAAAGTCTCTCCAGGCAAGGAGACCTGCTTTAAAAGTGATGGGCTTTAACGAGAAATTGCCTCCATTCCTTGTCATTATTTCTTAATTCTTATTTACGTTTTCCATACTGTCTTCCATTCTTTATTTACAAGAGGGCGCATGTCATGTCCCCAAAAGAAGATCAACCACATCAAAGCCAACCTCTTTGAAAAATTGACAAGGGGCTAGCCCCACGCTTCTTATGGAAAATGGAAGGAAATGAAACAGAAATAATAATTTGAAAGGGTCTTAAAATGGAAGGCCTATTTGCAATTAGCTCCAGCCTCTCTCTCTCTCTCTCTTTCTCTCTCACTCTCTCACTCTCTCAAGAAGCAGATGGACAGAGAACGTTGCCTGCAGCAGTGTCCTATGTGACAGGCCCATTCTCCCTCCCAGACACTGCTGTTAGTAAATAGATTTACACATTCTCCAATCTCCACACATCTTTCTGCCGAATAATTAAAAGCAGGGATGATTAGTTTATTGAGTGGAAGGAGGAACTTTTTTATTGAGGTCCGTCCACGATTTTTATCAGGGCCAGCACTTTTACGGTTGTCATGAGGGTGCAGGCATCCAATTTTTCTTATCTGCCTGATTAATACAAACGCTGTTTCAGGACGCATTAATTAACAGATACAAATCTACGTTCTCATGGAAGGATCAATACAGAGAAGAAAAGAGGCATCAATGTGAATTTAGTGCTGATGATGGAGAAGGCACTCAATTGACATTTACGTGCATGGAAACTTTAAAGTCAGGAGAGCCCTTTGTCTCTATGATTTACAAAGTAACACAGTGCTTTTTAACTATAACCATGTTTCACACACTTCAGGGGCATTTAATTAAGCAAATAAATAAATAAAAAAGCAATAAAATCTCTAAAGAGGTTTCAATTTCAATCATTTTCCTTTCTATTCCTCCCAAAGCTTCTCCACTTTCCTGCTTTTTATTTATATGCTAATTTGTACATTTTACTTTTTATTTTTTAATTTAAATTACAGTGGGCTTTGCACACAATTACAGTAGCTAACAGGCATTAAAACATTAAAAAGAACCCTCCAATGCTAACTCCATTTCTTTATGAAGGGATATTTGGTTTAGATTTTTTTAAAATGTATAAATGGCTTCTGGTTTCTTCAGTTTTTCATATTTCTACACAATTCCCCAGGACAGCTTTTTCTTCCTGCAAGGAAATATATTGCCCTTAATTGTAACTGAAACATTTTGCTTATGTAAATAGAAAATACACAGGTATGCACACATGTGCAGTTTCTTCCTTTTTCATAAAAGGAAATAAAATGCAGGAGATAGAATTTTTATGCCATGTTCTTTACGTATGTTTAGTAAAATCGTATTTTATTACTAGGCACTAATGTAAACCTTTATTCTTGTTGGTGGTGGTGACAGAAGGGAGATTTTTAAAAATACCAGAGCTGTTAAAGTTTAACTTTACACCTGTGTTTTAATTAATGAAATGAAACTTAAAATATTTTCCGGTTGTTCAGAAAAGCAATCAAGAACCACAACAATTTGGTAACAAAGATGCAGTTACTCAAAAGTAAAAAGGCTTGCAGAATAAACCAATGTGATATCATTTAAATATGCTGTTCTCTGTGGAAAAAAAACCAGCCATTGTAATAAAGCACTATATAATAGGGGAAAAATAGACATCCCTATTTTCATAAAAAGTGATCTTTTAAAATCGTATGTAAAATCTCCAAACTCTGTATGAACCCATTTCCCATGAACCGTTTAACATTTTCCACCTACACAGCCCTGAGCTTTCCCCAAATCTAGAAGACAGTGCTTTGCTAGTGTTACCCTGAACTTTGAATTTTGTCACACCCGGTCCCTTAATCCCTAGCATTTGACAAGTCATAATTTTAAATGTTCAACTATATTACGGCTTTTAATAAAAAATACATTTCAATACACGATGGTGCATTCTCCCCCCCCTCCCTCTTCAGTGCAGGCTGATTCCATGCATGCTGCTGACAACTTTGATCCCTCTTCATCTCTCTCTTCGTGTCAGTGCCATTTAATGTATCTCAGGCATTTTGCTAGCAGAATGGCTCTGTACCTTGACCTGCAGTTAAATAGCATGTTTATTTGCGAGACAGTGTGCTCCGAGTAAACCAGATGACAGTTTGGAATAACATCATTTGGAAGGATTGAAAAGCTTCTCAAGAATCAGGTAGCCAGAGGTCATAGGCTGGAAGGAAGCATGTGCTGTGCCAACCCTCCTGCCATCTTCTACTTGAAACTCATACATTTGATGGTGATGCCATGGGCACTTGTCAAGACAACCCAGCCCTTTACCCATTCTTTTTCTCGCTTACTTCCTGCCCCTTCCTCCTCCCCCACCCCAAATCCCCCCCATCTCTTCTCTTAGTCTGGCAAACGGATGCTCTTTGCAGTCAACTTAGAAAAAAGGCTAAGCATTTGAAAGTGTGAAGGGCAAAAAATATCTGACGGCTAGTCTTCAAAAATACACTTCCATTTCACAAAGCATAAATGTTTGTTTCCCCAAGTCCAGTGTTGACAGAAATAGGCTGCATTGCAGGCATAAGAAGTTAACCCCTACAAGGCATTTTCTTCCACTTTAACGATGCTGAATGCAAACCACTATCATTCTACTCGGATTCTTGTAAATAGCCATAAAACAAGGGCAATGATTTGTGGGCTATCCCTCGCCTCTACCATCTACCTCTCTTCCTCAGTAGATTGCACTGTTGCTATAAATAGAGAGTTTTCAACAAAAAAGGACCTTCCACTTCATTGATAATTAGAACCTAATGACTCTCCGTTATCACAAAGTATGCATGTTGGGGAGGGAGGCAAGTTAGCAACTTGCCGGATTCTTTCCTTCTGTCTTTATTTTCCTATTTTCATAAAGCACTATAAGAAAATTAAATATAGATGGCAACAAAGCCCTTGGTGTTTCTCCCACATAAACCCTCCACAATAGTCTTGTCTAGCGAAATTAATTCTTCGTCTGCAGTGCATTTGTGTGGCTATATAGTACATATTCTTTTAAAACAGACTGTTTTGTCCGCTTGCTTTTCATTTGCTTCTTGCATAGCAGACGTCCCTAAGATAACAAGCCTAAATCATTATCATTCCCAAAGACACTCTTCTACAGTCTGTTTAGGATTTTATAGACACTGGAGGCACATTTGTGGTTTATCTACAGTACCCTTAGCATGCCTTTAAAAAAAACAAAACAATTATACCGTTACAAGAGCACTGGCAAAATATTATAGTATCAACAATTGGAAAGGAATGCCAGTTGCTGTATTCTCTGCCTTTGTCTGTGATCCTTTCCATTTATTTGAATTCTTTTGTTCCATTCTGGAAATAAAATACACTACAAGCATCTAATGCCTATTGGTCACAGTCCAAATCCTCAAAGCGTTCAAAGGATTCCCGCTTTTTTATGTGAGGGAAAATGCCCTGTGCAGGCACAAATTTGTATTATGTGCACCACATATTTCTCTACTAACAGAATAGGTCTACGTCAATTATAATGTTAGGTGTCATTTAGAGTATTTTAAATGATAACTTTCACCAGTTATATTTTGTGTTGTTTCTTTTCCGCATTGGAAATGAAATGATTTTAAAAAATAAATAATTTAAATAACAACAGAACAAGTTACTTTAATTCTTTAAATAAAAAATGGACTAAAGAGGTTCTTAGATAATTTTCAATGGAAAAATCTAACAGAATCATGCTATTTAGACAGTGTTGTATATCATTTAATCTGCCCAAGTGTGTTAAAAAAGTAGAATTCTAGGTTTCTGTCCAGAAGTTTTGTTTTGATACCCTATTGACCTGAAAACAATGCAAAGAATATCTAAGCAGTAGAAAATCAGTAACCTGGTATAAGCACCCTTTACGACAAACAAATTGTATTAAATGGCATAGCTTCTGTAAGCTGTAGCTCACTTCATCGGATATATATAGCCTAGAGGTTCTGTTTCATTTTGGAGATTTCCTGACCTGTTTCTATCAAACATTTATAAAAAGAATTGAGATTTTAGATAAAATGATGTAGAAGAGAAATATGAGATTCGGTTATTTATAAATAGTTGTTTGAAATTGGGTCACCACTGATTGTCCGAAAAGAGGCTGTTAGAACTGAAAGCATTTATTTTATCACTTGTTCCAACTCAATCATTGAAATAATTGTGAAATGATTTGTTCTGAGCAGTTCTGTGATTATGTTTCATGAGATGTATTAGCCAGCTATGTTATGCCTAGAAAGGTATTCATTTTATGGAAAGCAGCAATGAGTTAATTCTTTATATCCTTGGTTCAGCCAGCTTGTATTCAAGAAGAACATCATGAGACTTTATGAACTTTCTAAGTACAAAATTCTAGCTATACAAGAATGGTCTCTTCCTTAAGAGCTGTCAACATTGACATTTTCATCTTCATGTTTCCAAAATGCACATAAATACACATGTTGCAAAGTCTTAGCCGATTTTCATACTTAAAATGGTATGAAAATTTGTATATGTAACATGGAATAATATTTCAGGTAACATGCACAATATTGCATATAGTCAGGCACATAATATTGCTCTATTAACAGATTCTAAAATATCTTTGTACAAGCAGGATATATTCCCTTTACACGTCAATCACTATTTGATATGTAACAATCACCTTCAGACAATTATTATTTAGTGCATATTTGCATAACAGTCATTTCTATATTAAACAGGATGGTGACTAGCAGGTGAGTTAAAGCAGTGATAAATTCCTCAGCCCACAAGGGACATTCCCCTGGCCATCTTGCCTAATTAGGTGGCTCAGTTGATAAGATACTGAGCTTTGTTGATCAGAAAGGTTGGCAGTTTGGTGGTTTAAATCCCTAGTACAGATCTCCTGCTTGAGCAGGGGTTTGTACTAGACGACCGCCAAGTTCCCTTCCAACTCTGTTACTGTTACTTTTAAGGAGGCCCTAGTTTTCCCCCCTTTTTTAAAAAAACATAACTTGTCATACATCCCTGCATTTACAACTTTTGTCTAGTTTTTGTTGCCTTTGATGAAATGATAATCTGATGAAACAGATTATCTTGACCCATTTACAGTCATGACTCAGGCCTGTTTATGGGACAGAAATGACATTGTTCCTATTTGTTGAAGATCTTTGGCAAGGACAGGATATCAATAGTGCAACCATCACAATCACTCTTCTTGATCTTTCAACAGCCTTTAAAACCATCAACCACGGTACCCTTCTGGGCAGGATGCACAGTTTATTTTCATTCAACAAACCCATCATTTTAACCACTGAGCCACCATGTCATACTTTAAAGTTGTAGTATGATAAACAAAATACATTCTGTCATCTACATTTATCTTTCCGGAAGCACCTGATAAAATTCTACAAAGCTTTAAAAATTATCTGTGGCCACAAAGGTTTTCATGAAGAATCCATTCAAAGCAAAAAACCTTCCACCAATCACCATTATGCTGCTTAATTTCTGACCCTCCCAGTTTGTTAGGGCCAGAGCAGGCTTATGTATATAGACTTCACATTGTAGAATTCTTCTAATTATTACAATTGTCAGACAAGTCTGTAAGACGATGAAAAGTACTTTACCAACAAGAATATTGTTCATATTCTTTGCGTCAAATCTTTGCCTGGGAAAGAATCGTATCACCTCTGAAGCATGACACCAACCACTGCTGAAATACAACCATAGCCAACAACATGGCCAAGGGATTAAATATACTAAACTATAAACAAATTGATAACATAACGAACCAAGACCACTAACACAGCTACAAAAGGTGTTTTCTGAACCTTTGTGATTTCCAGGAAAATCACAGCTTTGGGAGATGAAGAAAATAGGGATTTGGTTACTGGATCTATTGATTAACTAATGTGTCATCAGTTCAGAGTCATGATCACTCATGAGACAAGGCAGTGACTAGCATTGATCCAAGTTCTTTTGGAAAACTGTGGGCTACGGCAGAACTCAACTGAACAGTGAAGATAGATTTCCTGAGAGATTTAAAAATTCAATGGAAATTATCTGAACAAGTTGTTGCAGCAATCCAAATACAACAACAACAATAGTAAGTAGTTTATTACGTCAGAGACCAGGACAAAAACACACACAAATGCAACTATTTACAAGTAACAACAACAATAACAATAATGACTTCTGCTTCCAGTATCGCCATGCTTGGTCACAGCGAAACTTCACTGCGCCGACCCGATGCTCTGGGGGGCCCCCACCGGGGCACAGGAGGGCTTTTAGAGCCCTCCTGCCGAACGGGCAGCTTCTGGGTGCCCCCCAAGGCGACATTGTTCGCGGGGGGCGTATTCCCAGTTCGCCCCAGGCTCAGGAGGTCGCGGTGGCGCCTGACGAGCCTGTCATGGCG
>JANHFP010000558.1:312576-323194 GCA_032468135.1 Calamaria suluensis | reverse complement strand
AAATATTTAAAACCCCTATGTATTAATTAAAATTTTAACCCAAGCCGGCGAGACGGAAGAGGTAGGTTTTTAGCTCCTGGCGAAATGTTAATAAATCCGGGAGCCTTCACAATGCAGGTGGCAAATCATTCCAGAGGGTTGGGCCAGCCACAGAGAAGGCCCTTTTCCGGGGCTCACCAACCGGCACTTAGCCGCCGATGGGACCCCCAGGAGACCCTCTCTGGGTACGCACCGGTCTTTGAGGAGTCGGCAGTATGCGGTCCTGGAGATATTTGATTCATGTTCTGCTCTGTGGGACTCAGTGTAAGATAAAAGAGGATAGGATGGCCACTTAAATGTGTTTCCATACTTAGCCCAGTTGAGACATACTTTTTGACAAAATGAAAAAGGAGTTTAATAGAATCGTCATGTAATATTTCATATAATCTAATAGTGAAATCACTAAGGAATGATACTGAGACATCACCATGTGGTAAGATCCTTAAAGTATGCAAAGTATACATTTCAAAGCTGTTGAAATCAGCATGCAACCTTTCCCCAATCCAATTAAAAGATAGGCACTATAAAATTCCTGTGATCCATGATGTATTACCAAGATGTAAAAAAAGAGAGAAATATCTGTGCCAGGCTAAGTAGACTTCCAGTATCATGGCAAAAGAATGGAATATTGACTTACGAGTTGCCAACTGGGACAGAAGTAGAAACAAGTGTTTCTTCTGCTGTGGAAAAATTCCCAAACCCCTTACCAATCGAGCTGCAGTGTAAACTTACAAAAATATCATATGCAATTAAATGTTGCCTGATGAAGAATACTTGCTATTTTTGGGTGAACAAATAGTGCCATATTTTCACACACCACAAATTAAGTTACAGAAAAAAATCATTCTGAAGAGTGGCTTTCTAAAGAGCAATATTGATTTCTGTGGGAAAACTGTGAAAAGTAAAATAGCAAATCCAGAGGAAATCCATCCAAAGAAAATGTCAATCAGAATGTACTCTGAAGTGTTTTGAAATAAACGTAGTGTAGACCAGAGGTCTTCAAACCTGGCAGCTTTAAGGTTTATTGACTTCAACTTCCCACATAGCTGGCTGGGGAATTCTGGGACTTGAACTCCACAAGTCTTAAAGCTGCCACGTTTGAAAGCCTCTGGTATAGACTATGGCTTGGGGTCAGGGTACCTGAGGGATCCCCTTTTTCCAAGAGTCTCTATATGTCAACCAGATGTAGTAGAATGAGCATGCTGTAGATCTCTTCAGTCAAATAGTGTCGGCTAGCAGGGTCTAGAAAATGGGGTTTTTCCACAGTGCTAGGGAACTGTGGAACATCCTCTTTGGAGAGTAAAATGGTTCCAGTCCTGTTAGCCTTTTGCAAGCCCTAAAAATCTGGCTATGTTCCAGAGATTGAGGCACTGACTGTGTCAATAGCTACATTTCCTGGCTGCACTTGGGCTACTGTACATGTTTATTTTGGATGTTACTATAGTTTTTATTGTTTTAAAATGTTTTAATAGTTTGATTGTAATATAGCTTTGAATTGCATCTTGCACAGAGTCATTGACTGAGATGGGTGGCTATAAAAATTGAATGAATGAATGAATGAATAAAGAATGAAAGAATTAATTAATTAACTAAATTTTCTTACCTGTAAAATAGGTGTTGGTAGGCAACGTAGAATTTGGAAACTTGTAATACCCATTTCCTGGAAAACGAATTCCTTTTTTTACATTTACATCTGAAGTTGCTAAAGATATATCTATTCTTTCCACCTGATAAACTGGAGGAGGTCCATTAAGTTCCTCAGGCTCATACCAAGTTACTTCTATTACAGTGCTGTTTATTCCTTCAGTGTTGGGTGCTATTAGCAGAACTGGAGCTATTTGGAAAGAGAAAGAAAGAAAGAAAGAAAGAAAGGGGGAGAGAGAACAAAAAACTTAAATGGTTTGTTTCTTATATTTTATAAATATTTACTAAAAAGTGTCACTGAAGGAACTATTCACAATATAGCTTGCAAACTCTCTTAGATTTTTATATAGTCATACCACTGTACACAACAATATTTAAATTGTTAGAAATATGATTGCCAATTCCTTGTCTGTCTGAAAGACAGACAGACTTAATGGCCATAACTGCTGACAGTGAGATCAAATTATTCTCATACAATAATCAAACTACTAGATACAGTAACACTCACAGAAGCATGCACACTTATAACCCAGCTGCAAAAATAAGTGAACCCTTGCTATATTTTCATAATGCAAGCAATAAGAAAAATCAATTTTCTTGTAATTAGAGGCTTATCACCTGTTTACTTTTTACTTTTGTAGCAGCATGTATCATTTATTTAATAAACTATCAACTATTTAGTAACTGGAATTCTCTGGGTAGTGAATAGGTGAGCTGATGTATTTCTTATTACAAAATCTGCTGAAAATATATGTTATACGACACATAAAATATCTGTCAATTTGTTTCTATCTTTAGTTTCTATTCAAACAATCTTTTCCCCATTTTTTTAAAAAAAAGCTTAGCAGACCAAGAGTCCATCTACCTTGTCAGTTTATTTACTGACAGTGGTCAACTCAGTTGCCTTAGGGCATTTTACAAGTATATTCACTGATATTAACTGCCAGCTTTCAACAATCATGTTGCTCCTCAAAATGTACTTTGCATATTGCTATTCATAGTTTGGAATTCTGGAAGGATCAATCTTTTCACTGCTTGATTTTGAAAGACCATGTATTTTGTGTTTGTGTGTGTGTGTTTTCACATTAAGTACAAAACTGTCTGATCTTGATTTTCCTGTAAAAATTGCTTCCCATCAGTTGATAAAGTTAACACTAAGTTAAAATGTCATAACTTGCAGAGAAGGCTGAAAAAGTCGAAGTATTCATAATATTAACAGTAGGTCTACAGTCACATATCCAATCAGCAAAGCTGAACCATCCACCAGCTTCTATGGGGGAAAAAATTATACTTCAGGCCAATTTTATGTCAAAAAAGTGATTAAAGACTATTTTTAATAAGAAGTAAGCAAAGGGACTTGTCTTAATCCTAAATTTTACTATTTGTTACTATAACAAATATTAAAGCAAAAGAACCTGGTTGTGGAATTAAGCTATTTGCAAGATTATTCTTAAAATGACCATCAAAGGAAAGAAGTAACTAAGAAATAGCCCAGACAGCACTCAACAGTGTAAAAGAAAGCCAGGGAAGCAATAAAGCAAGATTGGAAAACAACAAAAAATTGTATCCTTCCTACCACACCATGATTACCAGAGATATAAGTACTCCCTTACTTAAGAAGAAGTTTGCTAGCTTAACTCAAGAAAGGAAAACTCTATTTCCTTTCCAAAGAGGGTTGACAAAAGACTAGGTTTATCATCTGTTTTCCAGAAATGTTCCTTATAGCCCTACCTCCCATTGATTACAAGACATGGCAGAAATAGAAGGAAAAAGGTGTTCAGTAATCATGCTGTAGACACTATTTCAAAGGCACCAAGAAATGTCTGCCTTCTCACAGGTTCTACAGTTCTACAATTATTTTTATTTCTCTGAATTATATTCAATCCAAATTCGATAAATTTATACAGGCTTAGGCAATATCTGTTGATGGTAGTTGTGGTGTTACAACAACAATAACAACAACCAATAATGTAGGGTCTGTTAATAAAAATCAACTCAAGAACTTTTGTTGTCTATCCTTATAGGAAGCTTGCTTTGCTAGGGACTTTACATACTTTACAGTACTAAATCAAATTTCTGTGTTGAAACACAGTTTCTCTGACACTGAAGAAGTTCATCCAGGAGAACTGAAAGGACAAGTTGCAATCACGTTTTCACTTTTTAAAATTTATTTATAAACTACATTCAAAAAATGAAGTAAATAAAAGGGAAAAAAATCAGAAAATTATAAAAGATGAAAAAAAAACACTGTACATAAGGTGCAGAAATGTTGAGTCAGATTGAACATATCAATTAGGAGGATTTTGAAGCAGAAACTTCTCAAATTGGGATTTCCAAGAACTCCTTCAGGAAGACCCTCTCTAGGGACAACAATCCTTTATATCCAGGGCTTCCCAGAACCTGCTTTCCATGCAAATACATATTTCTATGAATGAAAAAGACTGATGTGCTACAAAGTGCCAGCATTCAAGCCCTGGTTGCTAATTCCTTTCAAAATCTGGCCTTTTTGTGAAAGGAATGAAGCTTTGAAGATGTAGTGTGACTTGAGAAAAATAAAAGAGCTGTCACATTCTAGAAATTGTCAGAGCAAGTTATCTGTTCAGAGCTGTCCAAGGTCCTGCAACTTCAGCTTCACTGTATATGTCAATAGTCCATAGACTCATTTCATGATGAAGAAGGAACTCTTGCCTTTTCTTTCTGAGCAGCTGGATTGCTAAAACTGGGAACTTAGATAGGCATATTCCATTTTTTTTATAACTTTCTTCATCTACATAAAAACACTAATTAGATCAGGTTGTATGTGTCTTTCCAATACTTGGGCCGTGCAATTTTAAGCAGATCTGCTAGGAAAAATGCTGCACTGTGTAAGTAAACATGTAATCAGGGCAACATTGCCTTGAAACTCTGACTGTGACAGAAGTTGCAAAATGAAACTACTCTTCTTCTACTGTTGCCACCTCTCCCTGTAATTTGCCTCTTCACAGTACAGTTGTGTGAAAGAAAAATAATGGGTGGTATTTACAGAAATAAAGTGAAAGGGAAATATGTAGTTTGCCTAAACATAGAATCACTCAAAGACAAAAGGGATATTTTGACTCACGTTTTTCTTCCCATCCAGTGCCATCTAAATGCTCCACACTGCTATCTTTTTAATAGAACACTGCTCTATTTATCTATCTAGGCTCAATTTTCTTCAATTTTTAAGTGTAAACTGCTCCCTTCCCCCTCCCCTTATTTTTATAAAAGAAAAACCTACTACATGCAACTGAAAGACATGGAATCATTCTATTTTAGCTCTCAATGAGTACAGTTGAAAGTGTCTTCCACATTTTCAGCTGTTATCCTTTTCTTTGCAGAGAGATTGCTTAATAATGTTCCTTCTAATAACCTCAATTAGTTTCAATTAGTTAGTAAAATTAACTCAGTTTCAACTCTGATTAATGATTTCATCTAAATGAATCAAATTGAAAATTGAAAATTATATTTCAGCTAAAGGGAAAAATTGAAAATTTCCATTTAATAAATTATCCTTTCAAATATTAAAAGATGACCAAGAAGTGTATTTGATAGTAATGAAATCTAGCTGGGGCTTGGGGCTTATCTATGGTTCAGGAAGGAGTATAAAGGAGAGGAAAGTTCTGTGCATTGTTAACATAGAATTGTCTCGGGATACCAAAATGGTTTCCACCATGTCTTTGCCTGTAATGAGCCCAACAAAGCAATATAAAGAAATTCAGATTTAATTAAATGGTCAACACTGGAATTGCAATACTGCTAGGAAAGGATAATGAGAACAATTAAATGTCTTTTAACACAGCTAATCACAAATACTGATGATATTTATGTTAGGAAATTTTATTTAAGATAAAAATCAGAAATATGGAAATTAATTTCATACATGCACAAGTTATCAATAGAGAATTCATCTATTTAGATATTTTTTAAAAGCTGTATTTAAAATGTTCACAATGAGAATTCATGAAGAAAATTTTGAACGAATGGAATAACTTTATTAACTTATAAATTTGACAAGCTAAACAATATTCAATTTCATAATTTTTGAGATCTTGTTGGTTTGAATGCTGACAAAGAATTTTGAAATTATCATATAATATGATATTTAACTCAATAGTCAATATAAAAGTTAAATATAGTACCATGTTTTCCCAAAAATAAGACCCTGTCTTATTTTTTTTTTGAACCCTGGAATAATTGCTCGGGCTTATTGCCATGCACTCAAAAGCCTGATTGGGTTTATTATCAGGAGATGTCTTATTTTGGGAAAAACAGGGTATGTAATATAAATATAATAAATAATATACCAAGTATATGTTTCTAAATATTACAATAAGCAATTTAAATCTAAAAATATGATTCTGTATTTGTGTGTATGTGCTTGTGTATGTACTTAAAATACATGCCCCAAGTTTCTCCTTTTCTATAAAATACATTAAGGGAAATGTCTAGTTATTCATAAGATCGTATTGTTAATGCCTACTTCTAAACAAAAATCAATACACAAGAAAAATAGTATGTATGTTAAAGCCTTATTGGTTTGACCTATGAATTTCTTTGTACAGTAGATTGGGACTTTGGAAATAATTTCTCCCATGTGAACACTGAGATTATCTTTCCATAATATTTCCTTATCAAAGCTCTGTCTTCATTCTGAGAACCACAGGATGGCTTATATGGAGCAATTTTATTTTTTTGAGATGTCTATGGAGATTCTCAGTCATCCAGTTTATGGTTGTCCCAAAGATGCTTTTTCAACAGGCAACTGGACTTTCTGGTTTTTTTTTGAAGACGTTTCACTTCTCATCCAAGAATCTTCTTTAAATGTAGAGCTGAAGCAGCTTATTGGGTGAGAAGCAAAACATCTTCAAAGAAAAAACCAGAAAGTCCAGTTGCCTCTTGAAAAAAACAAAGCACCTTTGAGTATACTTTCAAGACTAACAATAAAAATGTGAGATGTACATTTTATGAACACATTAATTAGAAGAAAGAAAGAATTGTGGGTGGACATCCCATCTATAGATCAGTTTTGCAAGGAGAACTGTTTCCATCCCAATATCTCCGTCAAATGACAATTTATTTATCTTAATTGCAAAATGATGATAGGTTTTAGGATGCATTTATATTACTTTCCTTTACATCTTTGCAGTTTTAACTATTATTTTTTGGATGTTTTAGCACTTAACACATTTGGGGGGGGGAGTACAAATATTGGTTGGTAGATCTATAGATTTACGATTGTTGGATAAGTATTTCTAAATATATTACACATTTACTTCTAAAAATATTGTTTGATTTCAGAATTGTTATATTTCTACGGCTATATCAGTTCTGTTGCTACAGATATATGTACATCAAAGTTGGAATAACATCTAGAATTTTCATAACTTGTCATATTATTAAATATACTTGCCCCTTAATAATTAGTAACCACAGTTACTAATACAATGATAACCCCAAACCTGTAGCTATGTGTACATGAACTACTGATATAATATTTTAAAGGCAGGAAAAGAACAAGCCTCTCTCCTATTATTTCAGTTAGTGAATGAGGTCTAAGGATTGTGTATTTTAAAGAGATCTGATAAAGAGGCCTCCAGAAAATCCACATGAATACATAATAGAGGAAGGGTAGAAGAATAAACAAAAGACAGCCTGTCATCTATATACAAGTTCAAAATGTGTCAGCGGTATAAATCAGGAAAGAATCCTTAAAAGGCAGGCAGGAACACTGAAGTTCCTGCTATCTGTGTAATAACATGGAAGTTGATTTTAGTTTATTTGTTTTTCCTTCACTGTTTCATAGATAGTCATCCAAAGTTAAAGGCGGGGGAGAGATATAAAGTGCATGAAAGCAAATTCACATCAGTAGAATAAAACAAATCAGAGGGCAGTAATAAATGTCAGTGCTCTAGCAGCAAAGACGGACCACTGTTTTTCCTCATACTTAAAGTGAAATACCCAGCTGTTATCTTTGTGCCTGCAGAGCCTCCCTATTGTAGATTCAATAATACAAGAAGCTTCTTATCAGCAGTCAGGGTGACTGATTGGAGCTGTGATATGTTTAGACAATGCACTGTGTTTAACTGAATTTACAGATGCCCCAACTCAGACCATAGTAGTAAACGCCAGAGACTAATAGGAAATTAAACATGTACAATGGACTAACTCCATTTGCTCTTTCACAATGTAATGTGTTTAGTTAACTTACTCATAGTCACACTTTATCTTTTTCTCTATGGATTCGTTGGGTTATGTTTCAAATTGGTCAAAGATTAAATCTTCGTCTCTATTTTTTTGTCCCCCTTTTTATTGCTGCATTCCCTTATTATTTGGCACTCTTTCTCTCACAAAGATAAGCTAAATAAGATGACCCCAGGTATATATTCTTCCAAACCAATTATCAGATAGCCAAGAAATAAAACAAAACAAAAAAGAACGGAAGACAGCAGAGTATTAATATTAATATTAGCAAGTGTGGAACAAAAATGTTCTCAACTAAAACATATGGCTCATTTGAAATTTAAATATGAATGTTACCATAATGTTGACTACAACACAATACATATAGAGCACTATGGATAAAGTATAAGATCATTTTTAAGTGACTGCTGTATCTTTTCTCTAATTAAAATAGCTTCCATAAGAGCTTATCCTCATTTAATAAGGATATTATTAATGAACATTTTAAACAGAACTTATATAGTACAAAAATATCTTCAGCTGGCCTGAAGAAATAAATGAAAGTAATATGATATCAAAATAAAAGACATTTAAGAACTAACTGTTCATCTAATTAATATATACTGGCTGGAAGTCTTTTTTCAAGTTAACTTCTTTGAAGAAAAGTAAATGATTTAAAAAATGTGTACAAAGTACAGGTAATCCAAGAAAACAATATAATTATCTGTTCTGTATTTTTAAGAAGACAAAATAAATAAATTAAATGAAATAATAAAATAAAAAAATAAAATAAACCTTCCTGAAGGAAAGGATTTCACTCCTATATGTTAGGATGTGAATTGATTATTTGGGAACTTTAATATTCATGCCAAAGTATCATAATCTACTGTAATTAAGAATTATATGGCAATTATGGACCTATGTCAAAGAATATCTAGTTTTACACAGAATTATACTGTCAGTACAAATACTAAAATATTCCCAAATATTCAGAGAGCTTTTTTATCATTAGAACAAGTTAGGCTAAGAAACTCCTATTCAATCTGTGCCATGGGGAAATGACTTAACCAGTTTTGCTACTAAAAATCCTCTGCTTCTGTCCAGTGCTCCATGGTTTTTCAAAGATCTCAAGATGATGAAGCACCACAGTAGATGACTAGAGTAATGGTGGATAAAAAGAATCAGATTAAACCAGAGTCCATTTATGACTACTGTGTGGCAGTAGAGATAGCAAATATGTCTTCTCCCCCTCCCCCTTGCCTCAATGGTATTAGTACAGATATTCCCAAAACAGTTGCTTTGGGTGATTAAGTGGCTATTATACACTAATTTCCAGGGAGGGAGAGGGAAAATGGATCTTCCAAACCTCTCTGTATCATATTTACAAGATACTTTGCTGATAATATTGCTCACATCTGTTCTGACTTGGATGCTACACTGAAAGCAGTTTCTAATTAGATGACTGAATCAAATGTTTGTTCAACTTTGATAAATTAGTTTTATTTTGCTCAACCTGAGCAAGTAGACAAGTTGCTTAGAGTGCATCCAGACAGCAAACATGAGGGAAAGAGATGGAAAAATTCAACTATTTACTATTAAGGAATGGCTAAAGTAATTTGTTTTGTTTAGAAAAAATAGACTATCTACATTTAATGTTGGCTGGAAAACTCTTATGGACTTTTGCATAAAAATGAAAAAAAATGAACTAAGTAAATTTATGGTTTTGATGATTAGACAGGATATATTATAGAATAATATTATGATGTAACTACAGAGAGATAGATTAAAATATAATTGTACTTATAGCTGCTGTGAAGACTATTGGAAGCCACTTTTTAGTATCTTATTTCTATCTTTGTTATTTTTAAAACTTTTTCATTTCATTCATCTTTTGCTTTCATTCTTTTTGTCTCTTGCCCTTATATTAGTTTGCATTGGTTTTTTATTTCTTTTTAAAGTTTTATAAAAGGGAGAGAGAGGGAAAGAGAGGGAGGGATGGAGGGAGAAACAGACAGACAGACAGAATATCCAACCACAAGTTCTTTGGACCTAATTACATAAACTAATAAAACAGCTAATTAGATGGTAAACATAAATGTGTTTTTTGAACAGAAGGAAGGCAGAATTTAGATCTTTATTCAATAAATTATCAGGATATCTCATCATATTATTTTTAACAACCACTTCTTTAAAAAATCATTTTTCTCAATGAATCTCTCTAACTTTTCTCAATGAAACTGCTTTTGGAACACTATCACTTGTAAATTTCCTTTGCTGAAGAGACAAAGAGGTTGGTTCCAATATAGATCTCAAAAGTATTCATACCTATGGCCAATATATAATTCTGAGATTTATATAATATGGAACTTGAATGATTTATTAATTTTCAATTTATATATTTTTAAAATTAGTATTTATTGTGATTCTCAATTCTTAAGAGAGAAAATAAAATATTTAAAATTTATATTCTGCCTTCAAGTGACTATTGGCTCCTGGCAACTGACTGGTAATGTCTATGTTGTTTTCTTGGCATGAGTCTTGGAAATGATTTGTAACCATCTCCTTCTGAGGCCCAAGAGGCAGTGACTTGCACAAGGTCATCAAGCTGGTTTTGGGTTTAAGGTGAGCTTAGAACTCAGGTTTTTTTTTTATTTATTTATTTTATTGAATTTATATACCGCCCCTCTCCTTGCGGACTCGGGGTGGTGTACAGCCAATAAATCTAAAATACCATATA
>JANHFP010000558.1:295538-310138 GCA_032468135.1 Calamaria suluensis | reverse complement strand
ACTCCCTCTTCTTTGTGGCAGCCCCTGAGATATTGGAACACTGCTATCATGTCTCCCCTAGTCCTTCTTTTTATTAAACTAGACCTACCCAGTTCCTACAACTGTTCTTTGTATGTTTTAGTCTCCAGTCCCCTAATCATCTATGTTGATGTTCTCTGCACTCTTTCTAGAGTCTCAACATCTTTTTTACATTGTGGCGACCAAAACTGAATACAGTATTCCAAGTGTGGCCTTAACAGGAAATCAGTATATCAATTTTGGGGCATATAAAAACCCTTCAGCTAATAATTCCAAAATGCTATGAGCAATTGAGGAAAGTTATTTATTTATTTATTTAGTTATTTATTTGTTTGTTTGTTTGTTTGTTTGTTATTATTTATTATTTGATTTATATAGCTACCCATGTCACTTAACAGTTCACATTTTAATGTAATCAGGCCATTGCAATGGCAATATAAAGCTTATCTCCATTAGTGAATTATGGCTAGTGTAATGGCTAGATGTCACTATATTGTTAATGTGGGCACGCCTATTAAATATTATTACTGTAGATTGTTGTAACATGTATCATTATTGTTATTACAATATTCTGCCACCAGCAATTAGTTTTATAATATCCAAATAAATCTCTTTTTTTATTCTAGCTTTTTTCAGAAAGTAAAAGAAAATAAAAAGTAAAAAGGAGAAGGGGGGGGAGGGAAAGGAAAGATGCTGTGACTGAAATATACTGAACCAGTATGGAAGCCATAATGGTATTGTTAATTATCCCATTATCTTTCTTGAAAATTCATTATCTGCAGATTTTGATCTTTAAAATTACCACTCTCGTTATCCTATATATTCCTGATGAAAGCTACCTTGATGTAATGATTAAAGACACCAGGAGAACCATGAGTTTCAGTCCCACTTTGCAGATGGGGTCAACCCCTCAGGTTTAGCCCTAGGAAGAAGGCAAAGACAAACTACTTCCAAAAGTATTAGCTTTCCCAGGGTATGTGCAGGCCATTACCAGGAATCAAGATTGATGCAAAGGAATGAAATGCACATATTCAATATGGTGCATGGGCAGGTGGCTTTAGCCGACACTGCCGACCTCAGAGTGATTAAATTGCGGTGAAGATGGAGGGCCTTCAAAAGGGTAGTTCACAAGGCATGTAGCGCGAACGGGATCACTTCTCTCTAGGTGTTAAAGCAGCAGCAGCAGCAGCCTCTGGAAAGTTCTGAGGAAGCCTTTAATGTAGCTGTGCCAAACCTTTTGTAGGACGCTGTTGATTTAACTGTCCTGCATTGTACCAAGACCCTTCACCAAAGGACCCTGCTGAATGCTTTGCACAGCCCTGCTAAGCACCATTATCCAGCTTCTTGTTTTTCAGCTTCTTTCTAGAAGCAAAATGGTTAAAGTTTTACAAAGTGCTAAGAAGCTTCAGATATTCTGTTTTTTCCTTTTTAAACCTGAATAATTGATAAGTTATTAATCAATACGTTCCTTTACTTATGGCCCTGCTTCCCCCCCCCCAACTAACCTGCATCACGGTATCAGTTTACACAAAGAGCAACTTCCTGTTTAACTACTACACTAAAATATCACTTACAAGCCCTTTTCAGCTCATGCGGTCTGTCCTGCACTAAATGCAAAACCCGTCTCCCTGACTCTGCACCCCTGCTTTACAAAAACACACTGTTTGCAGATCAAAGGAAGACAATTTATGCTTTCATCCCAGCTGACGGATGATTAAATTAAAACAGATCAGCAGTACGGTGCATGGGCAGGTGGCTTTAGCCGACACTGCCGGCCTCAGAGCGATTAAATTGCGGTGAAGATGGAGGGCCTTCCGCTCTTATTCCTGCACTTCCAGATCAAACGGTGACAAATGAGATGTTACTGCTCTTGTAAAGCAAGGCTACAATCTGTCAAAATCCAACATAATTTGTGACCCTCTGTGACATCCTCCTCCTCTCTTTTTTTTACCCTGACATTTGAATACAGTGATTTGCTAGAGTCAAGTCCATTTAAGTGAAAATAGTCAATTCTATCTCAAGGAATACAGCCCATCAGCTATAATGTGGGAGCTGAATGAATGAATGTGTGTAACTAGGTAGGTTGGTCTATAAATATATATTCCAATTTATCTGTGAGTTTGTTTGTGTGCATCTTTCATTGGTTTGTCTGCAGCCGTATAATTCCATAAACGCTAAAACTCAGTTACACTCTTCCCTGTCCCAAAAATGTTAGAATTTGATGGTATGACAGCTAGAACATATAAAGGAAAGGTACTGATTTTAAACTGATTTATTTTTACTGCTTACATGTATCAAAATAAGTGAATACAAATCTTGTTCATTGTTGTAAGCCATCCCCGCACTGGGCACTGCTGATCAGATTCTTCAAAGAATTGACTGGGTCAGTTAAAATGCCTCCATGATTTGCTTAAATGTTTGGCAAACTCTACTTAATGTAGCTTTCCTTTTCTTTTGAGCTTAATGGGTAAGCTTTCTGACATGCCGTCCATGAACAATGAACAGATTGCAATGTATTAGTTGAAAACATGCTCACACTAGCAAAAGGCCAGAACAAAGTGGAGTGGGGAGGGGGAGAGGATTGGAGAAGAATAAAGCAACACATTAGTTCTAATCAAATACCTCTGTACTATAAATAGGGATAATGCTATTCTAAGACCTTACAGATATAAACTCTGCATTTGACAGCAACAAACAATGAACATATGCCCATTGCAATATAGCCATGTATGTCAGGTTCTGTCAATTGTGCATTACTTGGAATAAGAAATAATACACTATTAGTAGATATCAGAACATATCTAATAGGAGATCACCAAGGTTAACAACCCTTCCTTTAAGCCTTCCAAGAATTTATAGCATTCTTTTAACCTTTTAAGGTGTCTACCTCAAAGCAGTCAAAGATCTCATCCAGAAAGGTTTTCAGACTTCTAGTGACCATTGATCTTTGAATGGACAGCTATATCCCTCAGGGTATTGAAATGGAAGCATTATTATTATTTGCACAGAATAAAGCAGCATATAAAATTTCTCAACTGTAAAACTTTGGAGGAGGGATGGATAGGATTTATTATGGAGGCATTTCAAAAGTAAATACAGAGTTAAGGCATTTGAGATTTATAACTTATTAGGAGGTGCTTTATTCCAAACCTTGGAAAAATATATTTTGTGCATCTTTTTCTTGTTCTCTGCTGCTGTTTCATTGTGTTATATCCTCTTTTTATTTTCTATTTTTTTAAAAATAAAAAACACCCACATGCTGCATTTAAACATGTTCAGGAGGGTCAGAGGTAACATGCATTTAGGATCTTTTAGATAGATAAGATAAAGGGTGAATGGGTGGGAATTTTTAGGAAGTGTCCAAATTCTGCACACCGCAGCATCCTTATCACGATAGACCTCATGCTTCAGGGCCTGTCAACACCCTACTGTTCTCCAGTTATATAAAATCAGAAAGCTCAGCCCAGAAGCTACTTTACATTCTTCTAATCTTGCATAATAAAGGCATAGCCTCCGCAGATGTCTGGCCTGTCAGGAGGGCTCCTCTATACAGTTTACATAGGCAGCAAAAAAAACAAACAAAACCCAAATCATTTCAGCCTTTAAAAAGTGCTGTGAGGTTTGGGAATCATCCGAGCCCATGAAGGTCAGTCATATTTTAGAAGCATTGAACCTTGGTATGGGTTATAGTCGCATTCTGTTTTTCAGAATGTATGATAGCTCCAGCACTATTTCCCAAGTTGATATCAGATGAGACACTTCCAGCAGAAACATACTAAGGACCCAATGTCACTCTTATTCGACAGCAGAATAGAAAAGCTCCACCAAGGCTATTTTCCCATTCATATAACAATGGCTAACAATTCCCTTTGAGGAATTAGCTTGCCCTTTTATCTTGTTGGAATTATATTTTACTCTGCCCGAACTGTATACTTATAAGTAAGCACCCCATACACAAAGAGAACATCCACAGAATCCATTCTGATAGATAATAAATGTGTTAACATTTATGGAGATTAACATTAGCATGGATTCTGGGGAGTGGGGGAGGGGAGAGAGAAGAGCATGAAAAAGCATTTTATTTAAAAAATAAAGTAAAATTACAATTTACTCTCTTAACTCCTTTTATTGTGGAGAGATCTAGCTGGTAAAGTGGTTCAACAGCAGGCAAACCACAAAAGCACTAAAGGAATGATAAATATTATCAGAAGTATTTTGCTGCCAGTGATTATCTATGAAAATAAGACTGGGAACCTTTTGTTGGTCTTGCAGTCTTATTGTCATGACAAACAACCATCACTCAGGGTTGCCAACTGGCCCATGTTGGGAACAGATTACTAGCGTTTATGAGGTCTGCCTGGCTCTTGGTTTTGTAAAGGCCTTTCTGCTTTGATCCGATGGCACAAAGCACAGACCTGATCTCATTCCTTCACTTTCCCGTTCATCTCTGTGTCTCCCTTCTTCTGATGCAGATTCTATTCTAGTCAGAGGAGAGATGAAGCAGGCTATCACCTTTGGCTGTGAGCATGATGGGAGGAGAGAGCAAGGTGGTGAAAATATTATGAACTTGAGCATCTCTCCCCTTTCTCCCAAAATGAAAATAAATTGTCCACCAAAGACATGCCAGGCTAAAGATAAACCATTTCTATCCCTTAAAAATCCTTTTGCACATCAGGGACGAGCTTTCTTTTTTTGAAAAAAATAAAAATAAAAACAGAAGGGAGGAAAAGCTATCAATCACACAGCTTAAATAAATCTTTTACATTTTTTTCTTCTTTAGACAAATAATCTGGATTATTATTACTTTCCTGTTCATTATGCTAGTCCAAGTGTGCAACTCGGATAAAAATTGTATTGATCGTTTTTAGGGGAGACATACATGTTTAAAACTTAAATTTAAACACACACATCCCTGAGCATTTTGACTCTATAGATTAATTAATGAGAGCTTCAAAGGGTACTCTCTTCCTCTACTTTCAAAGCAACACATTTGAAACTGAACGTGTAAAAATGCTAAAGGGATAGGCAGTACAGTATGAGTATTGTTGTTCTTGCTTATAAATAGGCACCATCATTTATAATACATAAATAAAATGCATTAAATGCATTTGCCTCATGATTTGTAACACTAAACTCAGACTGTCATATTCTGTGTGTATGCAATACCTAATGCCTCCAGAAATAACAGCCAGCTTGCTCATGTGTGTTGTTCCTATCATACAGACACAAGGCAGTTAATATCACATGCCAACTCATTTGCTCTTACTTATATTTAAGTAGGAAAGTGACGGAGCTGGGCAGGCAGGGAATGGGGTTGAAATAGTTTGCATGAACTAAAACTATATCCCAGGTTGGATTTAATGTACAGTGTACAGTGATGAACGCATGTCTATTAGCAAGCATTCTGATTAAAGGAATCTTTAGCTGCTGGACTCAGTCACATCCAACATTGGTTGTTCCTGAAAGATTATTAATGTAAGATTATTAATGTTGTCACTGGATATATATAACTTTTATGTACTGACAAAATTAGAATGTAAAGTGCTTGGTGATCCTGGCACACAGGACTTGTTTTTATCAACAGTTTTAGAGGCACTTGACTGATGCAAGCCACATGTTTTTTAATGAACAGGAGTGTTGTTAGGAAGAAATAGTCTTTGAAAAGAAATCAAAGTTACTTATTCTTATGCCAAGGCAGGAATAATTCAGAAAGAGAAAAGAATATCAACACAATTATTTCTCTTGGGGGAGGAAAAAAATAAGCCAAATAAACTAAACAGCAACATTAAAAGAGAAAAGTTTACTTTAAAAACGGTGTCTCCAATGCTTCTAAATGTCTCAGTGTGGCTTGCCCAGTTCCTTCTTTCTCGTTGTATCAGCTTGCATTGAAGTGTCCTTTGGATATGAAATGCTTTTTTAGATGAAGAAGTGATCTGATTTGAAATCGGGCTTACAAATTGGACACCTCTTTAGTAATTCCACCACACCTTGACTGTTGTTTGTGCAGAATGCTGGCCCTTTGGGAATTATTCTTTTAATGACATAATATAGCGCTAGTATAATTAAGTTACCTGCAATAAGCTTTCTGTTGTAAGACTAAGCTTGCCTTTATTAGAATGAATGGAGTACAATCTGAATTGAAATAAACTCCTAAGGTTAATTTATTGTAATTATATACAAGACAAAAAAACAAAAATACTTGAAAAATCAATAAATTGTTCAGTTACAATTTATAGCAAGGAGGCCATGGTAGTTCACTAATGCCAAAGAAATTGCTACCAACAAAACATGCCCAGGAATAATTTTGTAGTCTTTTGGTATTAGAGGACCCACACATTTATTAGAGTACAAACAATACAAACTATTTTGTTTTCAATTCTGGCTTAGTCTTTTAGTCACTAAAATTCATACTAGAAACTTACTGATTCATAGCTTAATCACTTAGCTCTATATATTTGGTCTGAAAATTTAAAGGGAAAAATCTTTTATACTAATATTCCCTTCAGAAACACAATCGCCATAATCCGACATTCTTCTGCCTACCATTTGTTCTTCCTCTGGCACTGTAGATTGCAAGCCTCATTGGTTCATTCATTCAGCCACTGGCTACGCTAGAAAGGCAGGTTGAGAATGGCACAAGCTCTTGCTTTATATCAAGCATTGGCTAAGCACAGGACAGATGGAATTCAAATCTTATTACTTTTCCTCCTTCTAAATGGGAATAGCAGGAACTCAACGAAGAATATCTGCATGGTGGAAGGAACAGTTTATGACATGCTTTGTACTATGCCTTCATGCAGTCCTAAGCTGAATTGTAAACTAGAGCATTATTTCATTGCAATCCTTGTTTAGGTTCTGAGTACTGCATAAATATCCAAGGGTAGAATGACTTATTCAAGTTAAGTTCTTTTGTAGTATTTGCAGCCGTGTAGAACAGCAAATTTGAGGATATTCATCCAAAATAGGATTTGGATGAATATCCAAATTTGAGGATATTCATCCAAAATAGTACTATGCTGAAATCCAAATTCATTCCCACCCATACTGGAGATTAAAACCACAAAATAACACATACACAAAAAAGGAATTCAAAACAAGAAACTTTCTGTTTTCGATCTTTCTGTGCTGTTTTTTTCCTTCCCTTTTTTTCTTAACCAAAGGGAAGATCATATTCTAAAACTAGATGAAGGCTTTATCTTCTTGTTGGATAATCATAGGATAGGATTCATACAATGCATTGGTTCACATCATCTGAACCAAAAGTAGATTCCAAAGATAGAAAATACCATTGCATATCTATCATTTTGACAGAAATCTCTTAGAAGCAGGACAGTCACTTATTCTACGCATTATAGCCAGTCTTCAATAAATAAGGTGCCTCAATAATTAGTTAATGATTCCTGCCATATACTTTTTTAAAAAGTAGGGTTGCATCCAAAAATGAAATGTTACGAAAGATTCTTACAAAAAAAGGAAGCCACTAAATAATGATGAAATCAGCAGAGAATCTATTGCCTTGTTGAACTTGCCCAATAGTCTGTAGTGCTTGTCAAGAAGCTCCATCCTTTTTATAAATTTCATGAAGTCACTTAAACTTGCAAAAGGGGGCATAGCTTGTACTGTTGCATTACTCATTTCATCATTTTGACAAAATTGTTGGACAAAACAGACAAAAAAAGGAGCTAGAAAAAATAGTACATTAAAATCCTTAATTATACTAATTTTTTTAAAATTAGGAATTTGGTTCTTACAACACACAATGATCTGGGCAGCCACTGTTAACTAACTATGAAGCTCTAATGACATATATGCTAAAGGACTTCAAAATCTGATGGCATAGTACATTAGGAGTTACCTCTTCAATTAATCCCAGAACACTTTTGAGTAATAAAATAATACGGTAGCATTGGCTAAAAGTTGCAGAATCAATGGTACTTGTGGTTATTTAAAATAAATTTAGCATTCAATAGCTCTTGTTCTCAAGGATATCTACATTTGCACCATGACATGTGACATTTGCTTAGTTCAAGCATGGAGGTAAGGCAACTTGCCTGTTCAAAGCAATTCAAATGTCTTCAGGACCTCACCTGGCAAATTTAGTAGCCATGAGGTAATTTTGTAGATGTATTGTTCATGCACAGAACTTCTTTTGTCCATTGGAACAACTAGATGAGAACAACACAACTCAGAGCAACACAAATGTTGAACTTTTATCGGGCAAAGCATCTCTCAGAAGCTTTGTGTCACTCTAGCTTTTATATGCTTGCATGCTACTTTTAAGTGGACTGCTGTTTATCAAGAGTAATCAACTTAATATCATGAAAAGAACTGATTGCAATAAAAATGGATATAAAACTTACTAAATTTTGCTCCAGGTTTACACTTTGCTTTGTCAGATTAAGTATTTTTCCTTCTCTGAGTTATAAAGAGTTTCCTTGGTTATGCCTCAGGGATCATTTTATTTTTAAATAAAATATACAAATTAATTCCACCATGTACTTCATATATAGAATAATTTCCCTCTGCATCCAATAATTTTTTGGGGGGGAGGGAAGGGGAAGGACTGACTAAATGCAAAATGTGACAGACTCCTAACTACAGCATATGAAGGTATAATATTTTTTTAAAAAAACAGTGAATTAATGTAGTCAATTTGTACAACTGTCCTTAAAACAAAAAAAAGCTCCATTTCAACAACTGTCCTTTCAACGACTGATTGGCAAGGCTGCCCGTTACTAGTCTGTGGTGTTGTCACTCGCCTCCAACATGATAATGAGCCTGTCACTATATTCAAATAGCCCCATGACAGGATGTTTTGTGAGCATGACGTCCACTGCAAAGGGTCTGTCAAAAGCACCTTTCAGAAGATGAAAAGAGAATGCGGGTTTTCCCCTCCCCCCCGTCCTGATGATAAATCTAATTTCTTCTTAGATAGAAGGCTTAGATATACTCCCCGCACACATCTGATTATGTCACAGTTGTGTTGTATTGTCCTATTGTGAAATGACCCTCCTTTCTGAGGTAAAAAAAAATACAAATAATGTTGTTGTTTTTTTAAAAAAATATTAGACCAAGAACAATAAAAGGGAAGGGGAAATCTTGAAGAGTAATTCACCAAAAAAATGCTCCCTAAAGCAAAGACAGACTAAAACATTAAGGCAGAAGGTTTGTTATCAAAGCTAAGCAAAGCTCAGAGAACAACATTGGCTTTACATTCCATTGCTTAAAGGTTTCATTATTTTGCTGTTAAAATTCCTCCCTCCCTTGGTGTGGTCCTTCTTATATATCAGGATTTTATCCCTCAGAGAAAGAGAGGAAAGAATGATAGATACAGAGGCTTTTTTTCAGCAAAGTCAAAATCCATATCTGGTGTACAGGCCATGGTACAATACAATCCACGGTCTAGCTGCTACCGATATCACTGATGATCTGTGAATGGTTTTTAGATCATTCTGGGACACTCAGTGCATTGGTGCAATGACCAGGACTGGACAGGACTATCATTATAAAGGGGAAATAAATCAAGGGAACCAATTTTAGAAGATTCTTTTCCTCACCTCTCAGTATGACTTTTTATTATAGCTTGCTGATACAGATAGTTTCCCATAACCCTCGTCTCTTAATAATAGTGGGATTAATCTATCTTTTTTTTTGGCTAAAGAAAGGTCTGTGTGTGTGTGTGTGTGTGAGAGAGAGAGAGAGAGAGAGAGAGACAGACAGACAGACAGACAGACAGAGAAAGAGAAGAGAAATATATAGGAGCCTTTATCATTGTATGCAGCTTTAAACTATGTTACATTAATTTATGAAACATAAAGGCCAATATTAAAAAAAATCTGAAAACATAGTTTTGTTAGCTTTTTTATATCAGAAACCTACAACCACTTCATTGTGTATTATACTCCAAACTTCTTTGAACCTCATTCACTTGACTGTATCAATGAAATGTGGATTAATTAATAATAGAACTGGTTGGCTACAAAGAGGTAAAACAAATTATTATTTGTAGTATTTGAAATTGTGTAAATGACTGGCTTAAATTGCTCACTAACCGCTATACTCAATATATTCCTAAATAAGAAAATCAGATTTACATTTGTCATACAGCAAATATTACTTTAAAAACAGACAGCTTTAAAGTCAAATGGGACGTATTTTAGAACCTGGATGCAGTCAACCTAGATGCATCCTGAGAGGAGGAAGGGCTGTCCCACTCAATCTCTCCATTTCAGATTGAAAAAAACTCCCTTGAAGATTTTAGGTACTGAATGTCAGATGTTCTACATGCAATGCACAGCAAACTGATGCTCTAGATGGCCTTTTATGCTAGGACATTATTTGATTTATATTCCATCTTTCATTTTGGAACATTAGGCATACATAATGCATCCTTCATCCCCCCCCCTAAAATGGCACTATGTGGTATGTTGAGAGGGAAAGACCCAAAGTCATCCAGTAAGCTTTTGCAACAAAGAATGAACTAGAACCCAAATCTCTCTGCTCCTACTCCAATACTTTTAACATTATACCCCATTCACCCAAGTTTTTTGAAACTCATTACAAAGTAGAACTTCTGCCTGAATAATATTATTTCCCATTTCTGAAGCCATTCAAGTTAAGCAATCTTTTTATTATTTGTGTGTGTCTGTGTCTTCTCAAAAGGCTGACTCCTGCCTGACCCCTTAACAACTCCAGGGACAAGTCCCTGCAGATTTCTTGGCAAGCTTTTTCAGCAAGAAAGATTGGCAAGCAAGAGTGACTAGCCTAAGGCCACCTGGTTGGCTTTGTACCAGAGGTGAAATCCAGCAGGTTCTGACAGGTTCTGGAGAACCGGTAGTGGAAATTTTGAATAGTTTGGAGAACTGGCAAATACCACCTCTGGCTAGTCCCCTGGAGTGGGTGGGAATGAAGATTTTGAAGTATCCTTCCCCTTCCATGCCTACCAAGCCACACCCACAGAATCAGTAGTAAAGAAAAGTTGATTTCACCACTGCTTTGTATCTAAGGTAGAACTAGGAATCAGGATCTCCCATTTCTAGCCTAGTGCCTTAACCACTACACCAAACAGTCTCTCTATCATTTGTCTATATATTTGTTATTTTTCTCTCCAAACATGTCTCTCAGGTTGAGGTACAGCAGTAATAGGATGGCTTTGAAACCCCAATTTGATCATTTAAAAGGGGTGTTTAAGCAGCAAGAAAATCTGCCATTTTATGACACAAAGGAGATATCATTTTCTTTTAACAATCTGTAAGCTGCCCAAATCCCAATGGCTGAGCAGCTTACAGTAAAAAAGCTAAAAAAAAAGAAAAAATCATCAACAGCCTGAGCACAGACATATAAACAAAAACCATTGAGTAAGGGCTCCACTTTCAATCTCCCCCAAGGCCTGGGAGAACCGCCAAGTTTTCAATAGGTTCCCAAATGTCATAAGGGTGGGAGCCTTCTGGATTTTTGGCTTGCAAACTAAAACCCCAAATTTAATAAAACCACAACTATAAATATATTATCTAATGGCAGTGTGTTTATTGAATGGTTGAGTGATCCTTCTATGACAGAATATCAGTACTGTTAAGACAAAAATGGCTTTCTGATCCAAGGAAAACCCTGGAATATTCTATTTAGATACAGCAGTAGTGATTTCAGATTCTCATCTTCCACTAAAACCATATACTAACTTGTAGAAGCAGAGACATCTATCTTCTAGCCAACTCTAGTGCTAAAAATAGAATATTTTTTAGAATAGAATAAAATATTTTAATGGGATATTTAGTTTGGATTCCTGCATTGAGCAGAGGGTTGGATTCAATGGCCTCAGTGGCCTCTTCCATCTACATGATAAGAGACAATCTGTTCTTCCCAACAACTTTCAATGTCTAAAAGGAACAAAATAAATTATGAGAAAGACTAAGAATAGGTAATTCTTGCTGAATGATCACAATTGGGACTGAATTTTCAGTTGTTGAGTGAAGTGGATGTTAAGCAAGATGTGATGCACCTGCCCACATAACTGCTTTGCTCAACCACAAGCCCAGTTGCAGTCATTAAGTGATCATGTGGGTTGTTAAATTGATGTCCTGATAAATTGGAGTCCTGATAAAAAGCGTGGAGTGCCTCTAGAGTAGATGTCTTCAAACTTGGCAACTTTAAGACTCGCTTCAACTCCCAGCTATGCTAGCTGGAGAATTCTGGGAGTTGAAGTCCACAAGTCTTAAAGCTGCCAAGTTTGAAGTCCTCTGCTCTAGAGTCCTAGGAAAGATTCTGAGAGTCTCCACTCAGAAGCTGAAAATCCTTCCTGCTGAAATCCAAGGAGGATTTTCAGCCCCTGAGGGAGAGACACTTATGCATGGCCTGCATGGGGTTACCACCTGCTTGAGGCACCCCTACTCCTTACCTTACCACACTTACTCTCTACTCTTTGATTGTCTTTTGGCACCCTCACATCTCTAGGATTTCCTGAAAGCACTGCCTGCCAAAGAAGTTCATTTCCCATCTGCTGTAGAAGCTAATGCCTTCTGTAGGATGCAAGAGAGGGTTCAGGACTTCTGGATCCGAGACATTTCTCCATACTGCCAAAGGAATTCAGCTATCCTCAGCAGGCAGATCTTTCAGCCAGACCTCAGAAACAAAAGGAAGTCCTCTCAGCAGATGGCAGCAGCTTGCAACCTTCCCTGTTGGTTGATTTTCCAGGGAAGCTACCAGATAAGATTGCAAATGGTGATCACATGATTGTGAGGAACAAATTGTGTGAACAGAGGTTTCAAAGCACCCCAAAATGTGATCATGTGACCATGGAGCAGGCTTGACATTTTATGACACCCAGAAGTCAAGGGCCATAAAGCACTCCTTCAAAGGCCATTGTAACTTTGACTGTCTGTCAAATTACCAGTCATAAGTCAAGGACTATCTGTACTGTCCCATGCATTTACACAAAATAGTGAAATCAATATCTGAAGCACAGCACCATTATTACAGAAAATTAGCTAAATGTATCCTATAGAAATGAATTAAATATCAACTGTTCTATTTTATTTTATAACATTTAAAAGCTTATAAAGTGATGTTTGGCATACAGAATGAACAAGAAGCAAATTTTGCATTGGCCAAAATTAAAGCATATAGATTTCTCTCTGTGTGTGTCTTTCTGTCTCTCCTTCTCTGTGTGTGTGCCTCTATCTCTCATACACACACACAAACCATACATAGAATTCTGTACATTTTCATCCAGAGGACACGCAGCTCTGTCCCTAGGGAATGAAACAACTAGAGGACCCCTGTTTCCGGAAAGCCCATGTGCCCAACAGAGCATCTGCAGAGGTTTAAGCAAGGGTCATACTCTGTATTTTCTAGCAATAAGGCCTATTTGAAAAGAAAGTGCAAATTCAGTTATTTTAAACAAAGCTAAATGAAGGCAAACTTTCTATTACAAAAGCTCTAGCATGGGCAGCATGAATAGATAATCATCATTTAACAAAAATGATATATATCATTGATTACCTAAAGGGAAGCAACACAGCTAGCCAATGCTGAGCACTGTGGACAGCTGGCTTTGTGGAAAAACTTAATTCTCTGCCTAAATTTTCAAACCATTCATGCCTCTACATAAAAAGAAAAGAGAACAAAAATGGGGGAAAAAACTCTTTTCAGATACACAAAGCAAGACACATCCATTGTCTCAAAAAGTCATCCCTACCCTGATCCCTCATTACGGCAAGGGAATGGCCAGAATGGCATTACAATGAATTGCAAACCATTTCCGGCTATCATTCGCTCCTACCGTCTCCCAAATGAAGGCAGGCATTATTGCATAACCCGAGCTGCAATGTCTCTTGACAGGTGGATGATTTATGCTCGTACTCGGAAGAATCTGAGAGCCTGTGGAGGAAATCAGCGTGAACAAGGTGGTGGCAAGGCAGATGATCTCAGTGGGCTGGCAGAGGCTGGCAGGCTACAGCTAACTCAGGTGCAACTGGAGCACAGAAGACTGAACTCTTATTGCTACAATTCCAGCCCAGTAAGAGTCAATTTACATTATTATGTGCGTTACATACATACAGTACTTTCAGTCACTTATAAATGCTATTTGTGAATCTTTTTTGCCCAGGTCTAGTCTGATTAATTTGTAATCGCTGCACGAGCAAATTCCAGAAAACATTTTTCTGGAGATTGGAAAGTGCTTCTGATTATTCTTACGCTCATTTTAAATTCAATAGCACTTTGCGTATAAGATTAGGATGTTCCATGTATTAAACAGGAACCTGGAAGATGATTTTCACAAAGATCTAGTGACAGCCAAAGCTGCATCTGCCTGGAATAAATTCACATTGCCTGACATGTATTTGTTTAAAATGTGGATTGTTAAATTGACAAGTATACCTGAAAAATGGAACTGTTCTCTCTGGATTATGGGAAAAAATTTACCAATCCAAAACAGGTTTTTCTCCTTCAAACAGGAAATAATATGAACTCACTGAAGAATGCCCTACCCATAAATGAGCATTTTAGTTTCAACCACAACATCACAAGGGCTGTCAATAGATTCAAATTAAATGTAAATCACTGTAATCTTGACTGTAGGAAGT
>JANHFP010000558.1:285112-295438 GCA_032468135.1 Calamaria suluensis | reverse complement strand
TAAGTAAGTAAGTAAGTAAGTAAGTAAGTAAGTAAGTAAGTAAGTAAGTAAGTAAGTAAGTAAGTAAGTAAGTAAAGTAAGTAAGTAAGTAAGTAAATAAAATAAATAAAATAAATAAAATAAATAAAATAAATATATGGTAGAAGGAACAGTTAGTGACATGTTTTCTATCATAAATTCAGGCAGTACTTAGCTGGACTGCAAATTATGGCATTGTTTCACAGCAATAATATAGTATTATGTAAATATTCAAGAGTAGGCTGACCTATTCAAGTCTTTTATAATAGCTGCAACTTGGTAGAGCTATAACTATGAGAATATCCAGGCCAAAATAGGCATTGTGAGTAGTAGTAGTAGTAGTAGTAGTAGTACCTGATAGATTTAAATAAATAATATGGACATTTTTTTAAAAAATAAGTCCCCAATCTCATGACTTTGAGTGGAGTAAGATTTCCCTCGCACATATATGCTAGTCGTTTCCAACTCTTTGAAACTCCGTTTCAAAGCCTAAGAGCCAGCACTGTCCGAAGATGTCTCCGTGGTCATGTGGCCGGCATGACTAAAAACCAACAGTGCATGGAACGCTGTTACCTTCCCACCAAAGGTGGTCCCTATTTTTTCTACTTACATTTTTAAATGCTTTCGAAACTGCTAGGTTGGCAGTTGAGTGGAGTAGAAAATAAAAAAGTAAAACAAAGTAAAAAACAAACATAAACAAAAAAAATATAAGATTTAAAAAGAATAATAGTATAGAATTATAGTATAGTATAGAATAAAATAATAATAGAATAATGGAGTAGAACAAAGTAAAACAGTAAAACAAAGTAAAAAACAAAAATAAACAAAAAAAGTATAAGATTTAAAAAGAATAATAATGTGAACAAATATAACAGATGAATGCCTATAACCAAACACATGGAGCTAAAAGCCTGATGAATTTGGCTTTACAAGTAATAAGTACCATTCTGAATTGGACCCAGAAACCAAAGTTACTCCAAAGCAGTAACTTCATAATAAATGTTATTCTGCAATGGCAGGACTGTCCTGCCAACAATCTGGTTGCTACCTCCTGGACTAGTTGCAACTTCCAAACCAATTCCATAGGCTGTCCTACAGCATTACATAAAGGACCCATGGTGGTTCAGTTTTTAAAATGCAGTATTGCAGGTTGACTCTTCTCACAGCCAGGAATTCAATCTTGACTGGTGCATCAACGTTGTCTCAGTCTTCCATCTTTCCAAAGTTGATAAAATGAGGACCCAGGTTGTTGAGGGCAATATGCTAACTATGTAAACCTCTTAAGAGAGGCACTGTGAAGCATCTAAGAGCTCTTGCTACTATTGCTATACTGTAATCATCCAACCCTTTGATAATCAGAAAATGAATTACTGGCCCCAAGATGACTAGGGCAGGTCCGGTGGTGAAATCCAATTATTTTTTATTAGTGATTCTGTTTGCGTGGCTTGGTGGGCGTGGAAGGGGAAGGATGCTGCAAAATCCCCATTCCATTTCAACTCCTGGGGGACGTTATTGCAAAATCTCCATTCCCATCCCACCCTGGGACCAGCCAGAGGTGGTATTTGCCAGTTCTCCAAACTGCTCAAAATTTCTGCTACCGCTTCTTCAGGACCTGTCAGAACCTGCTGGATTTCACTCCTGGGTAGTACCATAATTGCAATACTAAACAAAACTTGAGCTATGGCTTTCACCCATAGTTTAAACAGCAGCCATGGGTCCAAGAACAGTCTTAAGCTACAAACCAGCTCTTTTGCAGGGGGATACAGCTGCATCTTTATGCCAAAAACAAAAGGCAAGAGAAAATGCTGTTGAGGTTATGTGGATGTATGAAGCATGCCAATGAGTGACTGGAACTGGATGCTGAGCAATAATTAACAGGCACAACACACACAGTTTGTAGCAAAATATACTTGTATTAACAAATAACTATTTACACATTAACTAAGTCTTTCATGCAGACATCTCAAAATATATACAACAAGCTAACATAAGCTCACATAGCAAACACATGCTATACAGTAATGTACACACATCATCAGTAAACAGTACATCAACCTTTTATCAGGTAACTGGGCATAGCTTTGGGGAACAAAGCTATCCCGTCTGAGCCTTGCTACATCAGAGTTTACTAGCAAGCAAACAAAGAGCAGACAAGGCTAACTAGCTTCCACAGCTCTCCTTTTATAGTCACAAACCCATAATTATCCCAATTAGAGGTTCTACCTGCTTCACTTCTTAAAGTAATAATAACAAACTAGGATCTTGAGTAACTATGACTCAACAAACACAACTACCAGTCATCAAGATTTTTTTTTACTTATTCATCACATTTCTAGGCTGCCCAACTCCAGAATTACTTGGAGCACCTTCATAATTAAAAACTAAGATAAAAAAATAATCTGAGAAAAGAACAGGGTACACTCAGCCCATCTTCCAGTTTAAAGGGGAATAAACGCACATTAAGACAAGACCTGACTCTTAAGCTCAGTGAAAGACTGATTTGGTAGAGGCTGTAAAATAGAACCCTTCCTTCTGATTTGGTCTTCTTTGCTAGTCCGTATATCATGTTGTTATGAAAATGCCACTTAAGGGTGGTTCAATTTGCAGCAGACAATCTATAGAATGTTTTCCAATGTAAGCAAATATGTTTCTTTTTTCTTTTCAATGACAGAGCAAAAAGCTTTATCTCCTCTTCCAGTTTTGAAATAGATTACAGAAGTGAAACTACTGCACACTTTGTACTCAATAACATTTCTTACTTTCTTTAAATTTGGTTAATTTAACAGTGCTAGGACTGATACATTTGATTTCTAAATTGTATTGTAATTACTTCTATGGATTTTATTTGACTATATATATCACACTAATGGACCAGAATAGATACTGTCTAAACAAACAATCAAAGAGACAGATGGCGTAAGAATAATGTCAGAGTGTTGTCTAATGCAATTACCAGATTGTAACAGAAGGATTTTTCTTAGTAATAAAGGAAATCATGATAAAATCATTATTATTATTATTATTTTACTATCTGCAAGGTGTGAAGCATTTATTATTTGGGTTGAATCTGAAACTTTTCTGACTCTCAACACCTTTTCCTTTTAACTGATATGGTCAAAAGTGGAGCTACAGATGAGCATTAAAGCCACGTACATTCCTTTAATCAGATAACCCATTCAAAGACTTTTAAATTCCCAAGAAGACACTTTACAAGACACGTGACACAGCCAAATCCATTCTAGAATGTAGAGAAAAGACTGGAGGGGGAGAGAAATGCTTATTCCAGCTGAATAAACTATATTTCAGTTTCTGTTTTGCTTTTTTTTTAAAAAATAAGAAATTAAAGAAACAAACGGCAATGAAAGAAATAAATCTAACAATTCAAAGTGACTTCTAACTGTACAGTTCTCCCTTGAGAGTAACTATAGCAATTGAGGTTTCACCATCTGCCTTTAAATGCATTTTTAAACTTTCATTAAACAGCTTTATTTAAGGACTCTTCCTAGAAGTAATTTATAATGAGATACCGGTCATCTATTTAAATTAGGATATAGAATCATCAAAGAGATGTCCTGGAAGAAAAAGAGCTCCTTTGGTTTAGTTGAGGGGTATCCAAACTTGGTAACTTTAAGACTTGTGGATTTCAACTACCAGAATTCCTCAGCCAGCAAAGCTAAGCTAAGGCACCAGACTAGAAAGCAGAAGACTGTGAATCCATGCCTGCTTAAGCCATGAAAGCCATCTGGGTGACTTTGGGCCTGTTACTATCTCTTAGCACAACCCACTTCAGAGGTTGTTGTTATGGGGAAAATAGGAAGAGGTAGGAGCATTAAGTATAGTCATCGCCTTGAGTTATTTATAAAAATAAATGCAGAATAAAATAACCTTAAAAATGTGTTGAATATGTTTACTGACTTGAGTTATTTGAAAATAATAAATAAATAAATTAACAAACAAACAAATAAACAAATGGTAACAATAAAAAAGAGGCTTCCCCAAATTTGAGAGGAATAAAAGAACTTATATTTCCTGATAATAATAAAAGTTTGCATAGATAAATAAAAGTTATTTTGGTATACAGTGACTCCTTATCAGGATGCTAGATTATCAAGGTAGAATGACTGAGGAAGCAAAGGAGAAAGAAAAAAACCATGAAGATAAAATAAAGTATAAAGCAAAATAAATTCTACTTATGTTCATTTCAACTTCAGAGCATACTACACATGCATATTCAATACATGCTTTCAAAAATTATAATCATTAATCTAATATACTTGACCTATTATTGTTATTGTGGTAATACTTCAAAGGGTGATACCTTTGATGCAGTTCAAAAATTAAAAAAAATATATTCCCAAGAGTAAAAGAAACAATATATTCTTACTTGGCTAGTTGAGTTTTGTTAATTTAAAAAAAATACAGTTCTGATCTATGAAGAATTTCATAATAAACTACAATAAAAATAGGGAAAGTCTATATTAATATGCAGTGGTGTCAACAGGAAATATCTGGTTGGGAAGCTCATGGTTTGAGTTATCTAAATGATAGACTATGTGAGATGTGTTGTATCTTCCTAAGATAGATAAATATGTGCTTTGCCAAAGCATGATTAGATGAGCTTTAAATTGAATCCAGCGGGAATGGAAATGAAACTTCTGATGTAAGTATTTAAGATAAAGACTTGTATACTGCCGAAAAGCTCTTAAGTTACTAATTGAAACATCAGAAGGAATTTTAGCTCAAAAAGTCCACTGCCTTCATTGTCTATAAATTAATGTTCAATGAATGGGACACAGACAAAATGAACTTAAACTCCTAGTACATAAAAGGAAATATGATTTAACAATGTAACAAAACCTGATGAAATTACCCTCATTACTGAATTCTTACATCTGAAAGATACTGTATAATTTGTTCAAAACAGCAAAAAGAGTTTAAAAGTTGGCAGAGTTGCACTATTTGTTAAAAATATTACTTTCTATTTGGAAATTTCAATCAGTGAACTTCACAATGCTACAGAGAACATGGGTAAAAATAACCAGAGGAACTAATAAAAGCAATATTGTTGCTGATGGTTATTGTTGCCCATTCAGTGTAGAAAAGGCAGATAATTACTTTCCTATATTCCTTTAAATGAGGCATAATTTTTAATTACTCTGGTCAGAGATAAATTCTGCCAAGCATGGTCCTTCCAGACATTCCTTACTGGTCTGGATGACATATTTTTTCTTCTATCTTCAGAAGATAGAAATTAAGCTATCAATTCACTAAGAAAGTGAATATAGTAGAGAAAGTTAAAGAAAACTAAAACTAAGTTTATCTTGGACTTTAAAGTAAACTCAGGCCAATAAGTAGTAGATTTCACAGCATGAAAAACTGCTGGAAAAGGTGCTCCAAAAGAAATTCCTAAAGAAATAGACAATTAAAGCATAATTGCAAAAAAGTTCCAATGAGGGAGAAAATGGAGGACAGCAAAGGAAGCCAATATGGCTACAGAGAGACAGACAGAGACAGAGACAGAGACAGACACACACACAGTCACAAACACAGACACACCTTTAGGGTGTCAAAATTACAATGTCACGTGATATATTGTAACTTTTTCGCCTTTTGCTAAACCGGGAGTGGGTGTGGCCAGTGCATGATACATCTGGCCAAGGGCCATGAGTTTGACACCCGTGCCTTAGGAAAAAATTGAATACATAAAAAATAGACATTAGTGAGAATGGCTTTGGAGTGGGCTCATTAATAGGCAAGAAGAGTCAATGTTATTACCCTAAATATATAAAGATGGGGGTGAAATCCAGTTATTGTATTGCTACCTACTGAAGGTGAGAAACAGGTATGTAATTCAGTTACAAAAGCATTTTTTCTGCATTCAAAGTACAAATAGTTTTATTCTCTATAATAAGTAAGAAGAACATTAAAGCAGTTTTCAAGTGAAAGCAACCAAAATTCAAAATTTTTCTAGCTCTAATTTTTATTATACTTTATTTGGAGCATTTGCCCTAAAACAAACTACCAGTACAAACTACCAATGCTTAGGAATGCACAGTGTGGCATACTTATTGTTCTTTTCTTTTTCTAAAAAAAAGACAGCTAGCTTTTGATCACAGTACTCATGTTGCAGACTGCAAATAAAATCATAATCTGGCTCAGACAAAGAGTGTCCCAGACGGTGGAAAATGACAGATGCTAGAAACTGGCAGAAAGTCCAAGCAGCTGACTATTGGCTCAACTGAAGAAGTGTGGCTTCATTTGTGACCAGTCCTATTAAATGTTACTTGAAACAGTTTCTATAGCGAGGAAGAGCTTAATATACAAGGAATATCTGAGGGACAGTTCCATGAGATCACACATGTGATATTTACAGCTTGTAATTTTAGTGTTTCTTGATACCCTGCCTGCTTTGATTGATTGAGCAGGTCATGTGTAGTTCCACATCTTTCAGCAAATCTGGTGCCAAGATCACAAAGCTTGGCCTGTTCAAACACTAGAAGCAAAACTATTTGATGTTACTGATCTAAAGTTACTCCACTGAAAGAAATAAAGTTCTGCCCCAAAAGTGAGTGAGGTGTATCTATTTTAATGCGGGGGAATTGTTGGGCCAAATTATGCCAAAATTTTGAGTAGCGATTAAACACACACACCCCTTTGTAACTTTTTTAGTTTCTGAACATGATACAGCTCTCTATGCCAAGACTAGTCAATCTTTAAAGAGTACATACACCGACTGGAGAAAGAAGCAAAAATAATTTAGGCAAGTAGCTTTCTTCACAAAACACAGATGAGCTTTGTTAATCTCAGATATTTTTAAACAAATGTGTTTTGTATGGCAAAGACGAAGGGCCAAAGGCACTTATTTTTCTATAGCTTGATGGGAAAGATGTCACATCAAACCAAATCCTGCATCATTTCACCAAGTTGCTGACTTCCCCTTAGTTATCACTGACATAACTGCCACTATTTCTGGTACATGGGCAAAAGTTCACTCATTTACCTCCCTCTGAGCTAACTCTAGTGAATATATTTTAAGGAATAATATTTTTTGAGTAAAACAAAAATGCTAATTTTCTTTTTAGCCTGGGAACTGAATATATAACAAATGGGGATATTCATTAAACCAAAGAAGGGGCACTATATTTTTGTTAATTAAAAATGATGGACTTCTAACAGTTATGTAGTGCAAAAATGACTCTTGAACCCATGGAAGCTTACATCTTCTAAATTAAAGGACAAAAATAAATAGACAATGTATGGAATAATCACAAAGGAGAAATACATTAGAGAAACATCTGCCCCAAATTAATACATTGTCTTCTCTACAGGTTAATTTGAAACAAAGCTTCTTAATCAGACACTTCTTTTTAAAATATATGTTAAATAATTCTTGCAATACATCAGCAGTTTGCATCTGTTATTGTACCACCGTCACCCTTTTCTTCCAAACCACAAGATTTGTATCAGAACATAAGTCACTTAGGGACACCAAATAGGGCTTAGATTGTCTAAATTGGTGTTTCCCAGTTCACAGGACAAGATAAACTAGATTATTAATTTCTGTTTACAAGCGAAGCACAAATCAAACTAAGTATAAGTTAAACCTAATCATTATACATTCAGGGCTTGCACTCAAGATACCTTTACAGCTACTGGAAACTAAGAATCCCTTCAAATTAAAAATGCACTGCTGCTTATTATTTCAAAAATGCTGCATAAATGTTTTTATTATAGGGAGACAATATAAAAAATAGCAGCTGAAGTGAATTTCTTCTTTTCACCTTAACAGTATTATAAATACTTTTATTGGATATTATTAAAAGCTTGTGCTTTTTTTCCTTTCCAGTTTTGAAGGCCACAAGTTACTCTTTCTTGCACAACAACTTATTTTTTTCTACTTAGCAGTGTAATGTTATTGGTCCATGAAATAAATCTGCCATTGAAAGCTATTATACTCAAGTTCTTTGCAAAGAAGGTTGGCTAACCCTGGCAGAGATGAAATCACACAATTGCAGCATTTTGTTCCACTCTTCCTCAGTGTTGTAAGTAACCAGGTGAAGGCTTCTGGATTTAATTGCACATGATTTCTACAGCTAATTACACTGGAGCATGCATAAAACGTTTGTCAGGAATTACCAATCAGAAAATGCCTATGTTCCTTCCACAGGATCATTTGGTCTTTCTACATATGATTTTAAATGTCTGGGAAACCACTTTCTGTCCTTGTTTTCCTACAATTAATAATGTCCACACACACACAAATATAAATCTACCCTTTTATTTGCCACTCTCTGTAGTATTTTAAGTGGCAGCTGCTCTCTGTGATCTGAGGCAAGTAACAGCAGATCAGCCTTTTTGTTAACCTTAGTAAGAAAAACTGGCAACAGAGCAGTATTCCTGGTTAAATTGATTGTACTGCCCATATTTAGAAAATCTTGTATTACATTTAGAATGGCATGACAATGCCTGCATATTATTATCCTGTGTGTTTTAATCAGCAGCAGAGCTCTTGAAGGAATGGTGAGGAATAAACAAAAACAGAGCTATTTCTCTCCTGTCTCCATGTTGATTGATTATCAAATGAGCTTATGGTATACCATCCAATTAGTGAACATGCATCAGTTCTTCAGTTAACAAATGAGCCTGACTAGCCACTAAGAGAGTTCTCAAGCATTTCAAATGACAGCAGAGCATAAGTAATTAAAGATAGCAATCATAGATGCTGCAATGCTAATACACATGAAGTATCTTGGCAGCAAAAAAAGAAAAGTGTAAATGATTAGTCTATAGTTAAAGCAGGATTAAAAAGACAGATCTAGCAAACCTGATATGTGATGTGACATTCCTTCATTCTGAGGAGCCATGGCATGTGAAACAAGGCAGTTCATGTTGGACAAAGTCAGAGGTTTAATCAGAAAAAACTTACAATGTTTTGCAGTATGTGCTCCCTCTTCCTCTGTTCAATGCCTTTCTCCCTCTTCTGAAAAGAGGCTACAGGGCCATGGGACAACTCCCTTCATCCTCAATTCTAAACCATATTTGGCTTGGGCTTGGACTCCTGGTGCTCACCTCAACTTGCCTGTATATTAAGCTCAGAAAGAGGGGTTCTTCGCCAGATGCTTCTGCCATCTGAGGTTGGGTAAGGCAGAATGGCAAAAGGCCCATACATGCTGGCTATTTTTAATTGCTGATCTTGCTTATTTATGCATGTATGCATGTACAGAATGTCTACATCACTTTGTTTGATGTTGTTGGTCTTAGAAACAGTTGGTGGAAGGCTGTTGCATTCATCTACTAAATACACAAACACTTGAGGGTTCCATCAATAAGGAAATGTCTTTTGGACTGTGGAAGCCAAAACAGTAAACCATATAAAATAATTACCCTTTACTTATTATTTTGGTTATCAACCCATGACTCACAATACATTGTTTCAATGCTATTTTCCTTCTCTTTTTTTGCATGTACTAACCTTTTCTCTTTCATTCTTATATTATGTTGTGAGATAGCAACATACAGGGGTAAAGTTTCTAATAAGGAACTTTGTTGCACTCATTCTGACAAAAAAAATTCTGTTGTGATCCTAAGACAACTGTTCTTGGGGACACTTTAGATCAGCGTTTTTCAACCTTGGCAACTTTAAGATGTATGGACTTCAACTCCCAGAATTCCCCAACCAACTTTAGATGGTTGATGAATAACAAATGGTATTTTACCCCACACCACAAAGATAACATAAGATCCAAGAGAACCCTAAAATGTTAAGAAATGCACAACCAACCAACTCCAACTTTTAAGAAATAGAAAAGATCAGTGGTGGCCAACATATTCAGTAATCATGAAATCATGAAATTGCTAAGAAGGGAATTTCATATATACAGCTGCAAATACTACTGTGCTATGGCTGTATACATCTAAACATTCAGATATCCATTTTCTGACCCTTGATTATAATTGTACACCTTTGGTATTAGCTCAGGCCAAACACCTATGCTCACAGACTAAGGTTTCAGCATGTTTATTAGATATTATCTAATATCTTTCAAAAATTCATCAACTTTTTAAAAACATTGGAGAGATTTGTTGAGCACAATAGGAATGCAATGACAAATGTCCTCGAAAACAGCATAATAGGCTGGCTGGCTGAAACATAGATACTTTAGATATATGCAAAGCCACTTCCGCTTCCGCCCCTGCCACGACTGGGAGCAGCGAGCCTTTGCTCTCCCGACCGTTCTTCGGAGGGCCCCCCCCGGGGGGCACAGGTGGGCTCTCAGAGTCCACCTGCCGGAGGGGTGGCTGCCGGGT
>JANHFP010000558.1:221504-237653 GCA_032468135.1 Calamaria suluensis | reverse complement strand
TCCTTTATTTACACTAGAGGTACCTAAATAATTCACACTGCCTCCTTTTCAGGCTGAACATTCTTCTGTTGAAGCTTGCAATGAGCAATTGCAGTAAGCAGATGGACACATGAATGCAGCAGGTGGGGCAGATGGCAGACCGCCCTGTCTGACGCTGGCTGCCTTGGCTTGCACTGCCTTTTCCTTCCAGGTACATTATCATCAGCGTAGCAGAAAGGGGCATGCAAGAAAGGAGAAGGGAAGGGAAGAGAGAGAAATCTATGTACAAACCTACGGGATACGGTTAAATAAGCGAACAGCTGTTCGCTTGCATCTTCTAACCAAATTCCATTTTTTTAATCTCATGGAAGATTCTCAGACACACATACCCCCGTCCACTCATAGCCTTTTACTGACATATTTAGCAATAGAGTTATCACATACAAAAGGGATAACTTAAAACCTTCACTAGCAGGGAACCAGCTGATGCTTTCGAACTAAAAAATGCACGCTGTCGTTTCCAACCCTGAAATGTATTTCTCCACTTGCAAACTGTTCTGCATTCTGTGGTGTCAACGGATTGCTTAAAAAAAAAGTAGTGGGTTTCTGCCTGAAGTGCACCGCTTGTTAGAGGCAAACCCCAAATCCCCACTGGTTTCAATAGTAGTGGATTCACTGAACTTCCACGTTCAAGCTACATAGCAAGGAAATGCTGCAACAATGCAATTTTTAAAATCTGAAAACGCAGGCAATACAGCACATTATACAAGCACATACATCTTTCTCAGTATTGTCATCAAATCTTTTTCTCTGCTTTTGTTCATGATATACTACTGACTTCTGCTTTTGCTCATGATATACTTCTGACAAAAGGTGGCATCAAAAATTTTACTTTACATCTCCTTTATGACCTTGTTTCTGATGCCTTACTCGATTTTTAACAGCCTTAAGCCTCTAATGCCCTTAACATATGTACGTTATGTTTATATTGAGAAATAAACTATACCCTCAATCACTACTTCTCTTGAGATCTTTACCAAATACATAAAGCCAATTCCAGTCTATGTGATCAGCTATTTATACATATTTATCAATATAACAAAATAGACTTTATTGCAAGTTTCTCCATTGAAAGGATGGAGGAACCATTTTTTGGATTACTGTAGGAATATAAAATAATCTCAAAGACACAGGAGTTGATTGCTTTAAAGGTCTGAACTGGCAAAAGCACTTGGAAAATGTTTATTCAAACTGTATCTTTGTACTTTATATAAGAAATTATTATCAGGAAGGATTGAGGAGGACGGGTAAAGAAAAATGTTGAAATTTTATGTTGAAATTCTTGGTGTATTTCTGGTATAACACAAGCAAGGGTCTATTTAAAATCTCACAAGACAGACTGCTCTCATAGGATTTGCAGACTGATTTTGAGGCCAGAAAGGTTAAGCAGTTTGGATAAGCTTCAGATAAGCATGCAAACTGTTACATACTGATGAGTACTGTCCAAGACTTGGTCCACCATTAACTGCATGGTAAAAAAAAATATGTGGAGGCACACCAGTAATACTTTAAAGGGGATGGGAAAGGTGTACAGAAAGAGAAATGGAGTATAACTTCATCTGATCTGCAAATTCCGTCTTTTAAAGTATTATTTATATAGTCTTACTTAAATTTTGGACATTTATTGATTCTAAAATTAATAATAAATTTAGAAAGTTCTGTCCTTGCTTCTCAGTTTTTCAATTTTTAAAGTGTTTTGGGAGGGATTTTACTTGTAAGAAACAATCAACATACATTAAACATAACTATAAAAAGGAAGATGGAAACATCTGAAAATATTAGAAAATGTATCCCATCAAACATGGCTAAATCAATCAATCAATCAATCAATTATTTTTGATATGGTAAAGCTTTTTCAAGTTCCTATTTCCTACATGTTTAAGGAGTATGTGTATCCCTTATCTATATATATTAATCTACAGTATATGCAGTAATTAAAATCCAAGTCAATAAAAGTGTTTTAAAAGACTTAATTGCTTTTGAAATACGGAATTTAATCCAAAACTGGAAAACTAAATATTGCATTTTTATATATAGAATATAGAAGCAAGTCTATATATGAAAATTATCAAATAAATATAGGTGCTCTGTGTGATTTTTAAAGAAAAATATTTTAGGCTTATAATATATATATATTGTTCCACCATCACAATTCATATTTCACTAAACATCTGAATATAGTATTATATTCAGATAGATTTCAACAAAATATGTACTGTATTTATTTGTTGGCATTTTATATAGCTTACAATGTTCAGGTGCATATAAATGGAAACTTTCTTCATTTTGTAGAGCCAAAATACAATCATGATGTACCGATTGATTGTTCAAGTCGCTATGCTTCCGAGTAGAAGAACATTATTCATGAAATGCTAAATTTAGCTAATTTATTTACTATGCACATTTCTGCTCCCAAATCACTAATGTATTTAAGTAGCACTATAAAATGTCCTGAATACATGCACTAGATTGTAAAGATCTGATTGCATGTCTACTCTATAATTCTGCGCAGGATTTTGTTTTTTAAGTAAATCCACAGAGTTCAATGGAACTTAATTCCTAGGTTTTAGAGTTTAACAATACAGACTTAACTCTATTATTAACTTAACAATGTTTTCAAGCATTAATTATGAAAGCTAAGAAGAGTTATGCCTGATTGTAGATTATATTTAGAATTGTATATACCAGGGCTATCACTTGCAGGTATAGAGAAAAGAACACAGTATTTGTAAAAAAAAATCATTCTTATGTCCCTGTGCCATTTTCAAAAAATGAGATGTTTCCACAGGATGGAAAAAGAGCTGTACTTTTAAATTAGCTACATTGAATCTAGATACCATAATTCACCAAAGTGCACAGCTGCTACGATTGGGGTCAGAATTTCAAAGGCGCTGAAACTCAGCATCCCTTATTTTTTTCTCAATGGGAACTGCAGGGTGCAGACCAATTTTTAAAACAGCACTTGCTTTGTTACCAGCCTAATACACAATATAGCTGAGCATTCTCCAAAAACCTTTCCTTATATTCTAGTCTTCAAATAAATCTTGTAGAGGGGTTATCAAGAAGACTAAGAATTGTCATATGGAAAAATAACACCTTTAAAACTGTCTATTTATATATCAGGAAACATAGACATCAAAATAAAATAGTCAGCATATATTTTGCTCCATGTGTATAGCCTTAGTAATGCTAAAATGTGAAAAAAACCACTAAGATTTTCACATTTATTATGTTTTAATTTCCTTGTCAACAAAATTCTCTGTGAGTTATATGGCTATTAAAATCCATAATGATAGTAGCATTTTAAAAATAGAAATTAAGAGCAGTAAATACAATTAACAAAATTAACACAGGAAACAAAAACAAATCAAACATAAAATAGCTTTATCACAATGTATTCCCGCCTTTTCTTTTTCTCTCAGTTTACATGTTCATTCCAAGAAGTAAGAGAGATGGCCAATTAAGAAGTGTGAAATAAATAAAAATGCCTTGATTAATTTGAACCCTATAGATAATCTATGTACACATCAGTAGTAGTAGTAGTAGTAGTAGTAGTAGTAGTAGTAGTAGTAGTAGTAGTAGTAGTAGTAGTGATTTCTACTTCAGACTATATTTGCTTCTAACAATAACTTGGTTTCTCCCATTCAACTTTACTTCTATGGGACTGAATTAACATAATCATACTTTTGAATAAAAGATGTAATGCAAAATTCAAACAGGTCCATTGACTCTAAGGGTGCTTGAAGTACAGACTTCAACTACAATGGTGTAGAAGCAGGTATAAAAAATTATTTATGGCAGCAACTGGGCACCATAATTACTTAGCTTATTGAACACTGTTTTGTAAACTGGGTGTGTGTGGTATGGACTGTTTCTATTTGACTTTCCTTCCGCAGCCAAGGCAGGGCTTCTGTTTTTACTACACACTTTGGTTCAATGCTAATCCTGTTTTATGTTGTTCACACCTGCTGCTTACTGATGGTTTATGGTTTGTGCTGCTCTGAGTATATCTATGCTAACCCCGCCTAAACTGTCAACAAATATCATTCTGCTGAACTCAAAAAGAATAGTCAATTGTAGTTTTTTTTAAAGTAGTGCACATATATTTGAAGTGCACATGAATGTTTTGCAAAGATGTTAGTACAGTAACATTTCCTTAAAGGCTAAAATCCTTGTTGCTGTTCATATATATTCAGTATGCATTTTGTCCTGAATATAGAAGTTTAACTCCTTTAGAGGCCTCATACTTTTTCTATAAAGGTATATATTTTCGGAGACATAAAAAGCTATATGTATCCGGTAATGTCCTATTTTATTTCTAAGAATTTCTTTTTGTGAAAACATCTTTTCATATATAAATTTCTTATGATAGTTGAAAAAAAAAATAGCAAGAATAATGAAAACGTTATATAAATAACCGGTATGTATCATTATAAATATCTACAGTTCACATAAACCAAGGATCCTATATTAAATTGGGGAATTTGCAAATAGTCCCAGAACCAATTTCATATGTACTTTCTTTCAAATAAAAGCCACACAGTATCACCTAAATTAGAAATGAAATTTAAAAACAATGATTTTAGTTTCTGAAATTATTAGGACATATGTAGCTAGAAACCTAAGCTATTTGCAGGAAACCTCTCAGAGTTTTATCAGTATATTATAACTTTACATTATAATGTACAATCATAACCAATACAGCACATTATAATCAATAACCTTAATAAAACACAGGCTGGCTATAGCCTTCTGGCTTTGCAAATTACAGTGCTTCTCATTACTAAGCAGAGAGACTCTAAACTGGCCCAAGACTCAATGAAAAATATTATAACTTATAATATTATAACTAAGATATACTATTTGGAAGATGGTTGCATAACAAGCTTTCTGCTTTAATGAACAGCTGATTGGATCTCACTTACTTCCACAACAGTTCATTATTGTGAAGTGACTGAGCTCAGAACTTCACAACTGACTGTTGGAGTACCCACATCTTTAAAACTTGAAATCAATCCACCAACTAACAACTAGATATGGCATTTAGAATTGATGTAAATGCAATCCTGAAATCTGTATTGGAGTTAATGCAACATATTCCTTCTGAACTGCAGGAGCATGGAATGACATAATTCATCCTTAGCTAATTTCCCTAGTCATATGTGAAACCAAGACAAAGATTCTTTAAAAAATAGCAGGAAAAAAATGAAAGGTCTTCAAAAACTTATCTTGTGTATTTCAAATTGACTATGGTTTAAAATCTAACCGTGTGACTTCGATCCTATGTAATAGCCATCCTATGCAATAGCCAAGTCCAGGAAGGGGGGGGGAATCCAGAAATGCTAAAAAAAATTGTAATCAATCAATCAAATTGTACAGAATATGGGGTTGCTTAGTTACATGCTATATGCCTCACTGTGAATGAAGTATATGTGGATTTACAGAATATTATTCTCTCTACAGTTTTCTCTAGAACTAAGGAGAAATTTCCTGATAGCTAGAACAATTAATCTATAAGTTTAGAAGAAGTTGTGAATGCTTGAACACTGGAAATTTGTTTAGAAGATGTTGGAAAACCATTTGTCTGAAGTGGTGTAGGGTTTCCTGCCTGGGCAGGGGGTTGGACTAGAAGACCTCCAAGTTCCTTTCCAACTCTGTTATTCAGTATGTCTGAAAGAAAACTGTGGTGGGTCTTATTGCTTTAACTCACTATTTCCAAACGCTTTAATAGAAGGAAAGACTTCTCTTTTATTTTTCATGGCACTATTTTCCCCAGGCAGGGAATTTTATTTCTGTTTGAATCTTAAACCACTGTATTTTCACTGATGCATTTTTATATTTACAGTTGACATCTTCACAGAATGAAGCCTTTGAGCGAGAGCTTGAAAGCATGAAGTTTGCCTCAAGTAATAAAATTACTTTACAGTCAGATGCAACCAGTGATTTTTAGCTAAAATTTCATAAAATTCATAAACTGAATATTTTTCTTTATATGGTTAAAATTGCAAAAATGAATCTACCAATAAATGTGTACATTGAAAAAGCATACTAAAACTAGACAAATACAGGTGCTTAATCAACATGTCAACATTTTGTTCTAAAAAGTCCCGGTCTCAATTAGAGGTACAGAACAAGGAAGTTATTGACATAAATGGATAACAGTGATTTTACAGAGGGCAATGAATAAAAATTCCAAATCAATCTATTGTGGTTTGGTCTCCAATTTATCAACCGAATACACCAAATTTATCTGCATAATTGAGAAGAAATTGAACACTGTTAAAAATACAATATTACAACAATCTCAAATTACCATAGCATCTAAAAGATATCTAAGTCAGAAGCAAAACATGCATTTATTATACTACCATGGAAAGTGAGTCAAAATTCTAAAAAAAACCGATAATGCAGTTTAGTATCTTCTCCGTTTTCAGATTTTTTAAAATTTTTGTATGTCTTTTTTCTTTAAAAAACAATACAATATATTTGTATTGTCTCTGCAAATTAACCTATACAAGATTATATTTATGTTTTATTCTTCCTTTAAATGCAGCACTTTGTTATGGATATTAAGATATTCAGAAGTTTAACATCAGAAACTGATTGGAATTGAATTTCAGATCTCATATATTAAAACGCAATGGTGAAATTTGGAATTATGAACTTAATGCTCCCTTTCAATATGGATATGCACTGAACAGGATGGAAGAGACAAAGATTCTCAAATGTTCCGAAGACTATTTAAAGTAGATATATTCTACCTCCAAACAGTTATTATTACAAAAAGGCTTCTTTTCCAATATAATTTTCAGTTTAAAATAGGTAATATTTTTCATTAAACATATTCTTTGACAACCTAAAAAAATAAAATAAAATAATTGGTAATAAGTTGTTCATAACTGCATACTTAGAAGCAACCTACTATTCAATTTAAATGAAGGGGAGGGAGTCTTGTTTAAAACATTCAATTTTGCTAACGTAAAAGTGTTGGCGTTTTGCTCCATTTCTGATAAGCTGGTGCCTGTGGAAGTGATTATTCTTTTCTTACTCAAAACGTATCAGCAGTCGAAAGTACTCTCAATCTTATCAGGTGTATGAACAACACAGTTACTGAAAACAGATTGTCCTGTTTCTCTCTCTTTCTGCCAGGATATCAGATAAACCCAGCTAACTAACTGCATTTACACACAATCAAACACAAGCTGTATCTTGAAAGAACAGTTGACTGATTTCAACATGCCACAGGTTTTCTGTTTGATATTAGAATTACAAAAAAAATATGAAGAATGTGTACACTATCCCCAACTATTCTGAAACTACACCCAGAAAGAAATCTGTATTTATATATTCCAAGGACCACTGACCTTAGAATATAGGTGGAAAATAGAAATGGAATGAATGGATGTTGGTGTATAAGCTATGTTTGTATATGTTGCTTTTTTATTTTGTTATTACCTTATAATTTTTTTTAAATGTCTTGCAGAACCTTAAGCAACTGATCAATTTTGTTTTGAATGTGTCACAAGTTTTTGACACATTTGCTTCAAGGTTCTGACGCAGTTTCTTGAACTTGTATATTTTTTAATTCACTTCTGAGTAAAGAAAGCAATTACTTATACCATAGGAATATATATTCTACAGTCATTATTCCACCAAATGCCAAAGAGAATGGAATATCTCCAATTCCTCTGAAGGAGTCTTTTTTTTTCAGAGTAAAGGCTGGGACATGATCCCACCTGAGCAGAACTCAATCTTGTGACTTAGTCTCAGGAGCAGAACAAACCATTCTCTAGATTGGTAGGAAAACAATGAGATGAATTAAGCCAAGTGTGCTGTGCTGTGTAATTCACCTGATTGTTGTTTCTCCATCTGTGAAACTACGTCCCTATGATTGATGGGACAGGTGTCACTCATATTAATGTAAATCACTAACAGTGGGTGTTAGCTCCTGCTAACATGACCTACTTCTTAAGTACAAATCATTCAGTGATATAACCATACAGTGCCTAATGCGTGTCTTTTAGATGCTAAAAGTCTCATCTCCCGTTTCTGCAGTTTTTGGAAAAATGTTTTAAAAAGTGTACCTTAGGCCATTTCAGACCTGTGGACATACCTCTGCTATGAAAGTGTCAATAGGAATAAATGTTGTAAGTTGATGAAAGAAATGCTTCATAATGAAAAGAATTATTAATATGCTAAGTTAGAGAATATCTGTCTCCATGAAAACTTTATACAGAATTTATTGACTATTACATTTATCTGCATAGTGATATAAATATATTGTTTTCAAAATTCATTTTCTTATATTGTCCTTTTTTCTGTCTTTGCTCGACTTAAAGTAAACAAAAAGCAAAACAATTTATTTATTTGTTGATTCACTAACCTACATGGACCAGGCTTGCCAAAATGAATTCCTCTGGTGTATATTTCAGCCATAATACCCTTTTCATCTGACATCACCTGGGAATATTTAAGAAAAAAAAGAGAACCTTTAACTTACAAATCAAGCTAAAACCTACAGCAAGTCCCAAGATATTACAAAAAATGGAAATGTATTGGAAATAAACAAAATAGGCAATTGTATATACAAACAGAAAAATCAGTGCTTGCTTTCTGATACTTTATACGTGGAACGTTTTTTAAAGAGCAGATTGAACATGCTATGTCACCCATGATATATTATTTCTCTAATGTTTAATGTATCAAATGAGATAAAACTCTTATAAAACATTTAAAACACCACAGATTTAGAGAGTAGAGAGTAAGAATTGGGCTTCAATATTATTTTTGTTAACAGTTATGAGGAAACAAAGGAATAAGGTCACATGACCCAACACACCTTAATTTCCTTATTCCCTTGCACCTATATACAAAAAGGAATTTAATTTTTGCCTAGAAGTTGGTCAACTTTATTCCATGTGGCTTTTCCCTTTATTATTTCTTACTGTCTCTAGATCTGACATTTTAAAGATAGGTATGAATAGAGATTTTCTAGGTTCCAAGTCCCTATTTTTTTTTTCATGAAGGCTGAAAACATTGGCAACATGTTCTGATTCTAACTAGCCACAGCCTTCAACCACTGATCACACCTATTAAAACTCTCTTTGTAGCCCTTACAACATCTTGCGACAGTTCAACCAGCTGTTTAAGGAAAAGTCGTATGAGAGAACAAAGCTAAATTGACACATCTGTGATACTTCAGATGCCCCACAGCATGGCTAATATTAATTTGTTTTCTTTGGCTTGGTACGTGCTGCCAAAACAAATTACATATGGCATGTAGTTCCAATCAAAATGATGAAAAGGAGATGTGCATTTGTCTCACTCTAAACTTGAAAAGACACAAAAGAATAAGTGAGATAGCAGCTTACAAACAAATACAAATGGACTATATCCTGACAAACATCTACCTAAATTTTGTTTCCCCATTTCCTTCAGGGAGATTCAACAAAGATTGTTTCATTTATTTCAGTGGCTTGCATCCAAAAAAACTACCACACAGGTGGAGAAATTATCCTATTTGTGGGATGTTGCTGGTTGTCCATCTGTTTGTGCCCTTCCTTTATGGACTTCAGAGGCATTCCTGATCAATCTTCTCCTTATACAAACATAGCCTCTTATATAATAAGCAGATTGGGTCAATGTTCATATAATTTCCAAGTATTTATGTTTACAAAAAGTCAATCTGTTAGTTTAATCTTTAGTTTGATGAATGTACTGTACAAATTCAGCTTGGATAAAAAACAAAGCTTAGCTTTACAGTTACTTAATCCGATATCTTTTGGTTAGGATCCCTTGAACTAAGTTGCCATAAATTGCTATCTCAATTTAAATTTCATAAGCAAACATGCATAATTGTGCAGTAATAATATCTGCATTAATAAGTTATTTGTGGGAAAAGAGCCTCTGATTTGAAACAACCTGAAACTTGACATTCAAAGTCACCAAAGTACAATAAAGGATCAGTTTTGCCCTGTGTGTGTGTTTGTGTGTGTGAATGCAAAGCTTTATTTGCACATGAAAATAAGTGAACAGATACAAATATCAGTGACACACAATTAAAAATCCAATTCTATAGATGTCTTATGCCAGAACTACAAATAAAGGAGAAAGCCATAATACAGAGGTCCAATATATCTCCAAGCACACAAGATGCATGTGTGGGGTATGTATCCGTGTGTGTCACACATACACATATATTTTCTATATGTGGTATGTAAGCACATACACATTCAAAAATAATTACAAACAGAATAAAGTAGAAATCTTAAGTAACAATAGTAAAAAGAAACTCTAGGCAAAAAAATATTTTAGGAAATTAAAATAAGTTATAGAAATAAGCCTATGTTTAAACAACAGAGGATAGCTGTTTCAGGTGAGTGTTTCCAATTAGCATGGAAGCCCAAAATAGGCTTTAGGGTCTACATATTATTTGAACAAATCAAACTCATTTAATGTATTGAGCTCTTATTTCCTAGTTATAAAGCTTAATTGTAAATTTGGGGTTTTAGAAGATTTTTCTTTTTCTTTTTTAATGAAGTATTTAAAGTTTGAGCATACAGTAAAACAAATATAGTTTAATTTTAATTACACTTTACAATTTGGAGGAATGCAAGCAAAATCTTACAGTTGATTTTCTTTAGAATATGAAAATGGTCAAAGTTATATTATCAGAATATTAATATTTTTTTTGTTTAAAAAAAGGATTTTCAATTTCTGTTTAGGCCAATGTTTCTAATATTAAATGAATTGCACATCGGAAGAGTGACACCTTTCATTGTATCTAGGAAATGCAAAGATAAACATTCTAAACTTTGGTGTTTGAAATAATAAATGTAAAAATAACAGCATCTTTATTACCTATGTAAAGGAATGCACCAGCAATTGAAAAAAAAAAGACGGAATCAAGGCAATCTAATATCTACATTGTTCTTAAGGAGTTTATTTTTTTAAGATAAAAAAGTTTCAAAAATGTTTGCACACACACACACTGTTTGTAACATACAAATATAGGCAAACAGATATAACAGTGAAATATGCACAAAGCAAGCAGCCACATGCTTATGCAACCATTATCAGTTGTGATAAAATGTGGATTTTTTTTGTATCAATTTAAATAGATGCTGATATGCCTCAGCCAAGTAAGACTGGTATTAGATGGAGACAGAAGGAGAATTGGCTCCCAAACGATGGCAAACTTGTAAAATGGGGATGTCAGACTAACAGGGATTGCTGGTTGTCATTCCAGCGCTATCAAACATGTACATATGAGTATGATTGGAGACAGAGAAGTTAAATATTTCACTGTCAGAGAATGTCAAGAAGTGCAATTCATTTCCCTCTCTCTCATGTGCTCCAGGACAATGACAATTTAATAAAAGGCCAATGAATGTAAAAGAGATAAAAACTGAAGCAGTCTAGCATAATCACAATTTCCTCTTGAGAGCTTGCTAGGGCTAGAAAGGAACTAGACAGAGACCAATATTTTATTGTTTTTGTCTTTAGTGTGTATGCTATAAAGCAAAATCCAAACTATATGGAAAATAACCAAGTTGTTTCAAGCTTCTAGCGGAGCGTATCCAATTTACTTTAAAATTTCTTAACATTCAGCATTTTTGCTGATTGGTAACAGGCTAACAATATTCATAAGAGGGCATTCATTTAAGACTGTCAATAAATATTAGTGCTGTTCATTTCTATTTGTTTTTGCACCAAGACAAAGGTCACTGTGCATCAGAAATGTTCAATACCAGGAGATTTGCCAAGCTATTTGTATGCTGTTATTTAAAACAACAAAAACCAAACCAAACCTTGTGTTATTAGAATGTAACGCAATTAGGCTCGGTTTTGAGAAGTGGCTTCAAGAATTACAAAGATAATCACAAGCAAGTTATCTTCTATGTTTGATGTACAGTTCCATGTGTTTTTAAATAATTGCAAAAGTGAGGTTTGGCTAATGAGACAGTCCTTATCTGTCCTCAGCAGTCTAAGCGGAAACATTATTTTCCTGAAGGCTTCATGTTTTTTTTTTTCCCCAGTGCACAAACTGCTGTCCAGAGTAACTTCAGATCAGATGAAAAGAATAAAATTCATCTCCTAATGTACAATGGTTACAAAATAAAGAAATGACAGGAAAGAAAAAAAAAATCACCTTATGCTGATTGTATTATTTTTTTAAAAAAAAAATACAAATGTATTGAGATCTTCCTTCTTGTCTGACATACTTTCACACAACTATTTAAGAATGCTGTTTTTATTACTGTTTTTTTTCCGAAAACATCAATTTTTATCAATTTTCCAAATTAAGTACTTTTTTAAAAAAAAATTAAGAAAAAAATTAAAGCAGTATAATATGTCGGGAGAAGGGAAAATATAACAGTGAGGGAAAATGATCATCCATTCAAGAGAATTAATGAATATCCACAAGGGCTTTGCTAATAACACAGGTTAATTACTGCTGGAACACACCAGGCTCAGTAAATAAAAGAAAAGAACCATAAACACATTAAAATGATCAGCCACCACTTTGAAAAAAAAAAAAAGGTCAGGCCTAGCAAATAAAAAAAGCTGTCAGATATTTCAGCACCAGCTTTTGCAGTTTTGTCAGCTGCAAAAATTTTGCAGCAAACATGCATGAAAAACAGAAATCCAAAGTTGGAAGTTTCGTAATGAATCTGTAACAAGGTCTATTTAAGTAGATATATAAGGATTCATTTGGAAAAGCCCTCCCAAAAATCACATTTAGACAGCAGCCAAGCTAATATCTTACACAATTGCAGTACATATTTATATTTAAAGACAATGATTTTTAAAATAAATTTTCATGCATAAGAATTATATATTTTATTGTGTCACCTATATTAGATAGAGAGATCTTATGTCAGGAGAGGTGACTGAACAGTTTTAACTTTCTCTTCACTTAATTACCCCTCCTCCTTCTCAACCAAATATTATTCATCTTTCTTGATCAAATTTTAAGATCAGTGCAGCAAAGGACAGGATATTAAAACAAAAGCAAATAATCTTTAATATCTATTTAAATAATATTAATAAAGCAAAAAAAACCCTAAACAGCAGCTCTCAAATTAACACCATTTTTAAAACTAAATGTGCCAAAATCTTTGTACTGTTTTTGATTCCATGACTCTAAAGCATCTTTTATCTTTTCAATTGTAACTTTGGGGTTCACTACTGAAACCATCGAAAGTTTGTTGGATCTGTGCATTTTATCTTCTTTACTATTAAGCTGGTTTCTTTGCTTATCTTCAAAACTAATTGCATTATGACATTAGCAGTTGCTTTGTTTTATTCTAGAACTGTTGCACTTTTGTGGTGTGATAAAGATTGAGGATTCAAATTAATGAAAGGATCAGGATAAAAGGTAACATACACAATACATAGAATATATCTGAAGTCACAAGCCTATTTGCTTTTTTGTATGCTTGGCATTCAGAGATCATGTTTAAATGTACTAAAGGAGGTCCTCCCCCTGCCCTTTTTTGAGTGTTTCAATTGCCTTTCCTTCTTCCAACAGCTGTGACAACTGTTAAAACAGTAAAATTAAGTCTGCACTAGAAGCCTTTAGCCAAGGTTACATTTTAATCAGAGGTTAGATAAGATTTTGTGCCATGATGAGTTTCATTTATAGTATTTTAAAGTAACATACATATGCATACATCTGCACATATATCTGTTCTGTTCTCTTTTTAACTATTCTTTGAAATTATTTGCATTTACGCTTTTACTGAAAAAGAAAATATGAGAAGGGAAGATGGCTTTAAGTTTTTCATTCTTCAACGTGGGCTACCTGGAATTCAAATCATACTGTATTTTTATCACTCCACATTCTAACACACACACACACCTACGCACACACAATAAAGCTCAAACTCTAGAAATATTTGACTTATTTTATTCTTGTAGCTTAATTCATAGTTTGGTTTTATAATATACCACAAAGCCTAAGTACAATTACCAGCAATATTAATAGCAAGTAAAACTCTGTGGTTTATTAATTGAGATCCAGACAGAGAGAAACTGCTTGCTCCTGCTTGCACTATATAGCTCTGCCTACCCACTGAGCCACAGATCCATCCGGAAGACTTTTAATTGGGGTAGGGGGGCAGGTAGAAATGGAAGTAGAGAGCTAATTGTGGCAAGGTGTGGTAATAATAAGACCCTTCCACCAGAGCTAAAAAGGCATATGCTCTGATTTCATTTAAATGCATCTATTTTAAGAAGCTTATCAAAATTAATCATTCAAATTAGCTCTAAGAACAAAAATCAAGAAAGGTCTTTGAAAAAAAGTGCATCTTCCTAACTTTAGAATCTATCTCTTCCTTTCTCACCTTCTCCACAGAAAAAAAGCTAGCTATTGCAAGTTAGAACAGTGACAACTGCACTTAGCCAACAAATTAAGACATTTTAAATCACACTGTACATCAACAGACTGATCAACACACTGCATTTCAATTACTATTCTAATATAATTTATCTACATTCTTCTGCAGGTGAATAAGGAATCCTTTCTCTTCCTCTCCTATGTATCCAAACATTATAACACCCATCGGCACACTTTTTTGTGAGTATCTATATCAAATGCCAATATTCAAGACTCTTTTTACAACCCCCCCTCAAATTTAATTGTAACATGCAGACACTAATGGCAGCTAGTAACCATATATTGAAAATACACAGTCACTTCTGAGTACTGTCATAGTATGCATTCAGTCTAAGGCTGAGTCCCTTGCCAGCTTCTGCCGCGTCGGGTTTTTTAAGGCCAAAATTAAGTTTCCAGGCTTTCAAACTTGTGAAGCGATACACTGGTTTGGAAACCTAGTTCTCCCACTTCGGATTATTAGTTCAGACCTTTGAGAACATGCATGCAGTTAAGAGCATTAAATGTGCTACATAGACAACTGTTTATCTTTATTTACACAAAATATTTTATTGGATAAGGTTGCATTAAAAAAAAGAATAATAGCTGTTTTTAAAATTCCACTCAAAAATAAACAAAGCTCAAGTTGGCTGAGGAAGTGGCACCCAGGCACATGCACATATACACAGACGCCCCTACCTTTGCTACTTAATGGACCTATTTGTCAGTAAATGACTGGAGCCTTACATTAAACCTTAATTACAGAGCACTATCCTTAAAGTGGGATTAAACTCTTGAGCTGCCCCCTCCCCCTTGGCAAAAAACCTCAGAAAGAGGAAAGATCAAAAGATTATCTAAATCTTGTTTTAGACCGTAGCTTTCTTTCCACTCGTTTGAGGAGGAGCCGGCAGGAGACGGGAAGGAAATGTATCTTTCTGAGAGATCTGCCGAAACAATTCACTCTGTCTTTGGGCCAAGCCAAGCGCCTATTCTTAGTACCTGAATAAGAAATGACTGTCACTCGCACAGCTGTTTTACTGACAGCCACGCCGCTCCCCACTCAAAAGGTAACATTGTCGAGGGGAATAAAAAACAACAACAACACGCCACCCCACAATTCCTCCACTTACTGAATTAACAGATAAAGCACAGCACAAAAGAGACAAGACGAACACATACAGCTCTACTCATGCACGCAAGACGCTAGGAGGCATTACCTGAAAGCGGCTTTTCACGCTGGCTATATATTTATTATTACTCTCCCCCACCACCATTCGGAAGAAGGAAAAAGTGCGGGGGGGGAGGATAAGAAAGGAAAGCGGAAGGGGGGTATAAGAAGAATGGTAGGTACCTACTCTTCTTCGTAGTGCAAGGAAAAAGATTCAGGAAGGCAAAGTTCTACCGAATCCATGTGCGCTCGGCAACCATTATTTGTGCACCCCAGCTATAAATCAAAGTTTCCTTGACACAGGCACAGTGCAATTAACACAAATGTTCTCCTGGTGACAAGCCTATGGGCACAGCCAGTTGGGACCAAAAGCTCACACGCTCCTAATCAAGGACTTAAAGCCCCGATTGGAGCTTATAAATATGAAGTAGGGCTTTACATATGCATTCCCTCTGGCCCAGACGGAAAGGCGATTGGTAGGGCGCCGGCCAATCAGCGCCGGCGAGAGCGGAGGCTGCACAGATTGCGCGCCGCTCGGCAGGTACAGACGGGCGGAGGGGACTGG